>OV788325.1:23428055-23669401 GCA_928718305.1 Tetramorium bicarinatum
AGAAAGTCATTATAATTACCAATATATAAAAGATAATAATCGATATAATATGTAATAGTTACGCCGTTTTTGTGTGTAATTGTTATGCTGATTCCTGTATGCGATATGAGATAGTTGCGTTGATTTTCGTGTGATCTCGCAGTCGATGTAACTACTATTATGTATCGAGACAAGAAGGTGGAGTCTCTCTATGACCCAACGATGATTTGGGATTATAGTTTCAGGCTGATCGGCCTAATAAATCGTCAATTAAATTTTAATATAGTCTAATTGTAAGTATAAAATAAAAAATAAAAAGAAAAAAGGAGTAAAAAAAGATTGTCAGTATATTAAAATAAAAAATTAGTATCTCTTATGTATGTTTCACTACGCAGTTCGAGAAATTTATTTTATACACTACATCACAGTGTGATAGTTTCTCTAATTTATCTTTGCCGGTTTTTATGATGCCTTTCAAGATTATTGGGATTTTATATGCCACCTTGCTATTATATTTCTTGGCCAATCCTATAAACTTTTCCGAGTCATTACTAATATATAAAGAACGGAGTTTTATCTTCAATGGTTAACACATCTTCGTTGTCTAATTTTGTATTATTGTGGATTAAAAACTTGATTCTGTTGTTCATAGACTTGAAAATGGAATCCAAATGAAGATGACATCGTTACAGAGCGAAATATTTGTGTATACATATTTTTAATTTAATACAATAATGTCTATAGCACGTACATCTAGTTTGGTTCGTTAGCCCTTATCGGACTTATGTTAACGAAATATTTTAAAGCTGAAATTTTTAGAAATATATTGGATAAGATTATACGAGCGTGTTTAGCTATTTATAACTATTAATTTTTATGTATGAAAGAAGAAGATATTGTTTCTTTAATAACATTGTAATTTTTAAATTTACTTATAACCGAAATTAATTTCAAGTTACTTTTTTAACTCATCCAAACGTGATTTTCCAGAGAACTATAAAAATCTCATCTAAATATATTTATTCCTAATTGTATTAGCGTTATATAATTGACATTAATTGCATGCATTTAAAATTAAAAAAATTTTTATACCTCTCAATTATTTTTAGATATTGGTTGTTTTTATTTTGATCCAGCTTGACGCCCACCATGGTATCTTTACAGCAACAACATAAAAAAATTTATTATTTAATATATAAATATTAATATTAATATTAAAGTTATTAATGTACAAATAATTAAATATTGAATTTGTATTAGATACTATGCTCAACAAAAAATCAAGAACATTTATTTCAAATTCAATAATCCTTAACTTTCAAATTTTTGAATCTCGATGAAAAATTATTGCAAAAGGAGTGTCTGAAAAAGTATCTTTATTAAGATTTATACTTTAATGTGTTTTAGTCATTATTTAAGTAGGTTTTATTTTCATTATTTTGCGGTCCAAAACACGTTATTTTATTCTTTAAAATTATATTACTATTTTTTTTAGTATAACATTTGAAGTCATATTTGGCAAAAAAATAGCAAGAAAATTATCTTAAATTCTCGAAGAAAACTATTTTATTGAACCGCAGTGTGTCAAAGATACGTAATTTTAAGAGATATTACAGAATATTATTTTTTTTATATTATACTATTATATTTATTATACTATAAAGATAAAAATTTCCCAAATCGATCAAAATATATTATAATACAAATTTTAAACTAAAAAATTCTCTTCAATATTTCGTAGAATTTCAACAGTTTTAAAAATAAGCAGTTTTAACCGTTGGTATAATTTATTAGTTTAAAATGTGTTATGTTGTTAATACATTAAAAATTATCTATCTCTTTTTAGAAAAAATGTTTTATTATTTAATATCTTAATCTTTAAATCTAAATCTTAATAGTTATTAAATGTATCAAATTATGTAATCTTACCACATGCTGTTATAAAAGTACAATTTGATAGATATTCTAAAAGTATAATTTCATTTTCGTTCAAATTTTGTTCCAATTTATCTGTAAGTATTACAGATTGTTCAGTAATTATATTAAAGAAATTTTTTAACATGCTTGACGTAAATGCCGGTGCAGACATTCTTCTTATTCGACTCCACATAGGTTCTGAAATAAGTATCATAGTACTACAGAATACTACAGAAAATTTATTAACACAGAGACAGCACATGATATTTATGATAAATATATTCATACGTTTAACAATTATTTTTTAAAATATTATATAAATATTCTATTTACATATATCAGATAGCACAGTTCATCGTTTTGAATTAAAAAAAATTCACATTTTTCAATTTTCAAAAACCATAAAAAAAGTGTTACAACCTTTTAGTAGCTGAAGGTACCACTGTAAGTACCATACCATTATATCTTACCTGGTGTAGTGACTAATCCCGTCCCAAATAACGGAATATATTTATAGAATAAACTTTTGTTTATACAATTTTTACTGGTTGAGATAATCTACAACATCGTCAATAATTAATTTACTTTACTGCATATTTATAGTACGTATTTATTTTATTTGTCTAATTAACATATATGTATATTTTATCAATTATAAACTGATTACGGTTAATTGACTTGAATTATGAAAATTATACATAAATATACATAAACATATAATTGAGAGCCTCTATTTAAGAGAAATGCAAGTTAATTTCCATTTCTATGTATTTATTACAAAAAGATAAATACACTTACAAACTTATAGATTTAGTGAACAATAAGAACTGTATTTTAAATAAATCACCAATTTTTATATGGACTTGCATCCCTCTTCTTTGTAAGCCCTCAATTTATATGAAATAGTTTAATGTTAGTTTAAAGCTACTTATTAAAATATAGTAGAAATTATATGTGTATAGTAATACATTTTTACTTTACTTTTGCAAGAACTGGATCGTGTACTACAATCATTAAAGTATTGGCCAACCATATTTGAAATGGAGATGAGTATTTTTCCGTCACCTTTACTATTATGTTAGTAAAATCTAAAAATTTTAATACATCTTAGATTTTTTTAGAAGATTATTTATTTATATATTATTGTTACAAAAATATAAAAATTATGTAATTGTGTATAACACGTATACTCTATTCATAGTGTGTTCAAACCTTTTATGAACGAGTGTTGGCTCAAGTGCTTTGGGACACTTTGTATAAATAAAGAGATCAGAAACGACAAAAAGTTATCTCATATTTATTACTTGACTTGAGATAAAATCATACGCATATATGAATATATACAGGGTGTCCGATAATTATTGACACAACGCTCATGTGCAGGTAGAGTGGACTAAACTGAGTCGAAAAGTCCTTTACCATTTTGCAATTTTCGTAATAGTTAACAAGATATCAATTATTGGAGTGAACTTCCGAATAGGTCGGACCTCCGATTTTTTTGAAACTATGTGTACTTATGTATTTTGACGCGCTGATTACAGATATGATAATGAAAATTTGCGCAAATTTGATTTTTATGGTGAAATGAAAAACCCATAAAAATGATGATTTAATATTTATCTTAATAAATATTAAAAATTTTGAAAAATGTTTTAGATAAAAGTTGCAGATCTTATCAAAACACATATTTTATGTTCTATGCATTTTTTACTGTAGGAGTGATAGTTTTTGAGAAAAACAACAATAAAAACTTTAAACCTCATTATACTGTAATCATAATCGTAAGAAATTGAGCAACACAATTGTCGATTCGGCCGGTTACAGACGGCATTTAAGGCTCTTGAAAAACTATTGAAAAATATGTTGAAATGTATTTTAGTAATTATAATTATAAATATATAATTATAACTACGTATAAATATAATCTTAATAAAACAATTTTAAATAAATAATTAATTTTTATAATTTTAATATTTTTTAAAGAGTAATTAATGATAATTGTGTGAAGTTCTTCTATTATTTTATAATGAAACATTTATGGCGGCCTGTCGCTATATAGGCCAACGCCGTGCGCAGCATAGTTTGAGACGCCGCTGTTATGCGGAGTTTAGGTTAGGTTCCACATGGGTTTGCAACTTTCCACGCGAATCTACTTTCATCTCACCCGCCACCTGTGTCGGGGCGATGGTAGGTTCACGAATGTACGATTCCACATGGGTTTGCAACTTTCCATGCGAAGCTACTATTCAACTTCACAACTTCCACATAGGTTAACAACAAAAATCTTTTCCCTAATTGGGCGTTGGGTACTTAATTTATTATCTAATTAAGGGGTTGGACAAAAGGGGCAGAGCCCCTCCCCTGCCCACGCGTTGTTATTTAATATCACAACTTTTATAAGAACAAAAAAATGACTAAACTGTCTCAGAAATCTAAAAAATTTTCTCAAGAAATGTTATTGATACGGTAAAAATGCATACTCTTTATCGCTGTTTTTCTCGAAAACTATCACTCCTACATTAAAAATACATGGGACATAAAATGTGTGTTTTGATAAGATCTACAACTTTTATCTAAAACATTTTTCAAAATTTTTAATATTTGTTAAGATAAATATTAAAAATCATCATTTTTATGGTTTTTTCATGGTTTTCGCCATGAAAATCAAATTTGCGCAAATTTTCATTATCATATCTGTAATCAGCGCGTCAAAATACGTATGTACACATAGTTACAAAAAAAAACGGAGGTCCGACCTATTCGGAAGTTTATCCAAATATTGAAAATCACCGATTTAGCCCAGCCTACCGCCGAATGCAAGCGCGCGGCGCGGCGGAAAGCATTCGAGCCGCTCGAGGTAAGCACGGCCCAGCGGAACAAGTATTGGCTGGCGGTGCGTGGCTAAGGACAAGGACAGCGCGCCGTTGTTTGTAGTTACATCATCGCTCCTTCTCCTTGGCCACGCATCGCCAGTCAATACTTGTTCCGCTGGGCCGTGCTTAGCTCGAGCGGTTCGAATGCTTCTCGCCGCGCAATTGCATTCGGCGGTAGGCTGGGCTAAATTGATGATTTTCAATAATTGATATCTTATTAACTATTGCGAAAATTGCAAAGTGATACAGGACTTTTCGATTCAGTTTAGTCCACTCTACCTGCACACGAGCGTTGTGTCAATAATTATCGGACACTCTGTATACATTGTACATATGAATCATACGCATACATATATGAATATGTATATATATGTATATATATATATATATATATATATATATATATATATATGAATCATCGCATATATGAATATGTATATATACATATACAGGGTGTCCCATAATTGTCGCGCCAATTTTTGTGGGCAGGTAGAGCGGACGAATCTGAATAGAAAAGTCCTCTACCATTTTGCGATTTACACAATAAGTAACGAGAAAGTAATTGTTAAAAATTGCTATATTAGGCCCTCCGCCGAATACAAGCGCGCGGCGAGATACGACCGGCGGTACTATAACTTTCAAGCCTTATAATTCGTGACGTACTTAACGAAAAATAACTTATTTATAGCGTTTTGGAAAGCTCTCAAGATAAGTTACAAGAATATGTAATGAAAAATGGGGGTTCCATTTAAGAAATTGAAGGTGACCTTCACGTGATCATCAAATGATTATCCAAGGTCAAATGGATAGTACTATCTTATGTCCCCCTCGAAGTAAAAAAACTTTTGTATGAAACATTTTTCTCTACGATCGCTCCCTGCAAAGTTACAAAGGGTGGTCAATTAAAATGGGACACTGTATATGTATATATATATATATATATATCAAGAGGCACGGCAGTGTCTCGCGTCAAGTATAGGGAGACCTACCAGGTCTCATTGACGCGCGATGCCGTTTAAAGAGGATATTGTATTATCATATCTCAATAACGACTGATCCAATTGAATTTTAAGTATTCTCAATGGATAGCTCGGGGTCAATTTGTATAAGAAAGTGTTTCTATTTTTTTTGTACATACCCTACGAGCAGAGATATTTTAACTTAAAGTCTAAATGTGGAAAATATTAAGGGGATGCTGAACTGACGGCCAAACTTGATCGGGGTCGATAATCTAGAATATGGTATAAAAATTTCCTATATTATCGATCCTAACTCAAGCATGTATACATTGCGCGCTTGTGCGTGCAATGTTGCCGCCTCGATTGTTTACGATTCGAGCAGGGGGTCTATTCTTGAAATCAAGCGATAATTATCGTATGCAGAAAATATCGCACAGTCGATATCGCATGCGACTTGAGAATCATATTCTCCAATGCCATGCGATATGTTGTCTGCGATAATTTTCGTATACGATAGTTGTGCAGCGTTGCCACGTTTCGAAAAAATATAATAGCCAGTAAGAATAAAGTTATAAGAGAATTTTTGTAACAGTTAAGCTGTGCTATTTACTTTTAAGGTAGGCTGTGGAGACTTTAAGGTTAGACTGTGATCTATTTTATGTCAAAATAGTACAAATTATTAGTTAAAAAGTAGAAAACCGAATCAAAATGGCTTTAGCGTCAAATGTAATACAAAAACGGTGTGCGTATATTAATGAAGAACAGAAAAATTTGCTGCTTAGTAAGTAATTTGCTTTCAACTTAATTAAGCATACTTAAAGTCTGGATAAAAATTCACTTGACAAATTTTTCTTTGAATTTACAAATGAGCTTTACTTTAAAAATTTAAAATTTGTATTTAAAAATACATTACTAATTTAAAGCAAATATATATTTTATATTTCGATATTTAAAGTTAATTAAATAAACAATAAACAATAATCACTGACTGATAGTAACGATTATTAATGTATTAATTTTTAAAATGCTTCTTAATATTTAATATGTTAAATTGCAGAATTTATGCGTAAACATCCAGAGCTACAAAGTGGAAAGTTTTCTGCCACGTTTACTTTTAAACATGTTCAAAAAATATGGGAAAGAATAACAGATGAATTACATCAAATACCTGGTGCAGTAAAAAATTGGAAACAATGGCGAAAAGTATATACTATAATGACAGGCAGCTTAAATTTTTTGTACAGAAGAAAAAGTTATATATTTAAAGTTATATACTAATCTGAGTGTCAATTTTTATCTGTATTATAGACTTGGCAAGACATACGGAGTTCCACTAAAGCCAAAAATGCTTCAATAAAGAAACATGCAAAACAAACTGGTGGTGGGCCTGTATCAAATCAAGTTTTAACCGAAATCAACCGGATCAAAATGTCCTGGCACTTATAGGTTCAACAGCTGTGGATGGGCATAAGACAGTGCAAGAATCTAACGTGCAATCTGTAAATAATCTTTATCATATTGTATAATTTCTGAAATGCATTAAAAAATTAATATTAGAATAGGACGTATACATTGTTTTCTTGCAGGAGTGGCTTGAGGATTCAAATGTACATAACATAAATGATTCAAATGTATGTAACATGGATGATTCAAATGTATGCAACATAGATAATGGTGAAGATGAAGAAACATTTCCCATAATATACAACAATCATGAGATAACGCAGAATCCCACGTCACAAAATTTATTGCCTTCTTAAAATCATCATTGCAACGTATCTGAAGAAAACTACCCACCAGAAGAAAGTTTAAACAACAATAATGACTATTACAATAATAATAATTACATTACTGTTATTCCAAATATACAGGGTGAATTTTAATGGTTTGAACAGCTTTTTACCATAAGAGCTGGGTTACCGATTCTACTATTCACACATTTATATCACACTTAATAAAATAAAAATCTATTTTTTTCAATTTAATTTTTTTCAAATCGTTATCGCATTTAGATGAAAAATCGAGAAAAATAAGCTCATTTTTTATACAATTTAAAGAAAAAATTTTTGGCGCCAAACTCAAATTTAAAAAATTGTTTAACACTTCAAAAAATTCTTCTTTACTTTCTAATAAGGGTGATGTCTTGAAAAAATTCTCAATTGTAGGGACAGATGTACTGAATATTTTAAAATTTTTTCAGATTTTTTTGAAGTGGGGCGCCATATTGAAAAAAATTAAAAACCTTATTTTTTAGCTATTTTTTATATATAGAAGCACATAAATCTTTATTTGTAGGCACAATTTCATTTAAACATATGTATTTTTAAAATTGTTTATACATATATCTTCTATGTATTTATCTGATTGTTTAAGCTAGAATTTTTACATGGTAATAGTTATCGGCTATAATTATTATACTGCATTTTAATTATACTATAATTAATTTCAATCATCAATCCACTATTTTAATCACTAATTCAAATTACATATAAGTAGATATGAACATTTCATTAGATGTGTAAGTATTATACTGCTTATGCTAAAGAATAATAAAAATATACATTTATACATATATTTTGATTCGAACACCAAAGACAATCATTGTTTACAGGGAGGGTTAATAACAGTTTTAATTATAATAAATTTTATGTGAGATCTTTAATAGATTTTTATACCAATTTTTAATTTTAATTTTACGTTTTAGTTTAAAAATATTGATATATGTATGTTCTTACCATCACGATTCAAAATCACATGATAACTGCCAATAAATGGAAACGTTTCTGGTCCTGGTATAGAATCTAATTTTCTAATAAAAATAATTTTTTGGAACCATTTGCAAAAAATATAACTTGTAATAAACAATGGTAGCAAATAAATTAACATATCATTGAACAACATTGTAAATACGGATTTTGTTGACTTTTATTATTCTCTACTCGACTTTACTATTCTCTTCTCTACTCAAAATCTTAATGATTCTAATGTTCAATAACACACTCTTGTAAGACTTTTTATTTATCTTTTAGTTAACTGTTAAACTGCGGACGAGTACGCAAACGAGGTTTTCACTTCTTTCATTAAAACTGCTACGAGCGCGGTCGCGTTCTTCAATTTATAACAAATTGGCCTAATATATTCATCATCAAGTATCTCCATCTCCAATGAAAGATACAGCTACAAGTGCTAAACAACAGACAATAACCCAGTAGCGATAGTGGGAATAGGTGGGGATTGCTGCCAATGTAAGCACTGATGCAACTCAATGAGGAATGGTTGGTCAAATTGATATCGAATCATTTCTCACTGGGATTGAGCACGTCTATGTGCGCTCGGCCAGCTATGATCACCTTCGGAAAGTAGACGAGAACCGTTACATAATATTTTCTCTCTTTCTCTCGCTCTATATTCATGTTCGTCAAACAGATTCGACGATTTAGATTCAGGGTATCGATCATGTAATTTTCGAACCGTAAAAAATAAAAAGTTTCACGTAAACTGTAGGATTTCTGCCAATGGAATCGTTGTATTTACGTGAAAATTTTCACTTTTCAGGTTTCCGCCTTATGGAAAAGTTACATGATCGATGCTCAGATGTCGAATCCTCATTCGCTTGCTTTTTCTCCCCTCCCCTTCTCACTCTTTCGATCATGCTTTATCACACATGCGATGTTCTTTATAGCTTTAATCGGAGATTAAAAAAGATTAAAATAACCATTTATATCCTTAATCGAAATCGAAAGGATTAAAGAATAAGATAAAAATGTAATAAAGATATTAAAATTTTTATCAAAAATAACGTATATATAGCTTCTATTAAGGCTCTTGGACTCTCATCGCAGTCATATTGAATTAAGATGTCAGAGACGAGAAAGACACGCTAAATTTGCACCCGTGTCATTTGTAAATAAACATAAATTTGGATAAAATAATGCTTACATTATTTAAATACACTTCTAAAATACGGTAAATGATATCTTTGATCTTTATCGATCAAGATTAGCAATTCGGCGAATGGTAACCTTGGCACTGCTGAACCAAATATTATGTTAATTGCGTTAATACAAATTACATGCAATCTAAAATAATGTATATCTTCCTTCTATATTATTCCACACAATATCTTACATACAGGGTGTCCCACAATGAATGGGCCAACCCGCCGAGGGTGTATAGTTTGAATGACGCTGAATAGAAAAGTCTTATACCATTTTGTGAATGGCGCAATATTATTCGAGATATTAATTGACAAATAGCAAAACGTTTCGCGTAGCGAAGCAGCGGCTTGTTGTCGTGCGTTGCCCCCTCCTCATCGTCTCTTTCCGCGCGACAATACTCGCTACGCCTTATCTTCCCATCCCACTCGCCGCTGCCGTAGCTAGAACGCTCCTCCCGCTGCCTCGCTGCGCAAAACGTTCTATTCGTCGATCATTTATAATTAATATCTTGAATAATATTGCGCCATTCGCAAAATGGTATAAGACTTTTCTATTCAGCGTCATTCAAACTATACACCTTCGGCGGGTTGGCTATTCATTGTGGGACACCCTGTATATTCAATTTATTTTATACTTCGATGTTCTAAACTCACACAGAACAATATATTCATTAAATATCTACTAGATATTTACATATCTATTTGATGT
Source organism: Tetramorium bicarinatum (assembly GCA_928718305.1). Taxonomy (NCBI): domain Eukaryota; kingdom Metazoa; phylum Arthropoda; class Insecta; order Hymenoptera; family Formicidae; genus Tetramorium; species Tetramorium bicarinatum. The sequence continues at coordinate 23,438,430 of OV788325.1, forward strand.
CCATATCTACTATGGATAACTTATAGATATCTAATACATGTATAAAATACCCAGATAACCAAGCGTACGGGATCAGTACAGCGTACTGTTATTATACTTACACCATGAAGTAGAGTAATTCAGCGGACCTACCTCTACGCGGAACATTTTCCGTAACCATCTTTTTCCTCTCTACACTATCTAGTTAAGTCTCCTTCTTCTACTTCATGACTTACACCGTACGATTACAAGATGGGGACTGATGTTCGTACAAGTATAATATTAGTATAATATAGGTACGGCGTACGAGTATTGTAATCCGTACTGGGACAGTACGTCGTATGGTTATTATACCAGTATATTGTACGGGTAATCGGTACTAGGATAATAATAGTACAGTATCAGTACACCGTACGTAAGCAAATAAATTAATAAATTATAAAGAAATTATGAATTAATTTCTTTATAATTTATTAATTTATTCAAATTGTTAATCCTCATTCAATCATAATAAAATTTATTTATCATAATTCGTGATTTTTAAATGGCGTTATGATAAATAAATTTTATTATGATTGAATGAGGATTAACAATTTGAACAATGCTTAATAAGTTGCAATTTGCTCTGTAGATGTCTTCGAGTGGATACAGCTACATTTGAAGAATTATTGAATAAAGTTTTACCCTTAATAATGTGGGGTTCTGATTCAAACCCCCCGCCCTGCGAGTACTACGCCGCGAAAGAAAGACAGTTGGCAGGCGTGCGGTGTAGGCGAGCGCTCGAACACTTCCGGCGGTCGGAAAGATTCGAGATTAGGCGAGCAAGCGTGCGAGCGAAAGTAAGAGACGAGCGAGCATTTTTGTAAGAATATCTCCGAATAAAGCGAAAGCGTTACAATAATAAAGCAAGACACTCATTTGAGAAAGAGCATTCCACCTGTCGAAAGATTATCTCTTACTTTAAGACATTTAGTTACTGATATTTCTTCTTGAATCTTTTATCCTTTTAGCTATATGCTGCAACTTTGCTCTATGATTATTCTCTTTTTTTTATTACTTTTTATCACTTTTTTTATCATTAAAAACTTGTTTTTATCAGAAAAAAAACATATAATTTTTTTTAAAGAATGTTATATAATTTGCAATATGCAAGATACGATTGTTCAACGGTCGCAATTATTACACGCGCGGAGACTTATTCTGATAAGCGTGTAATAATTGCGACCGTTGGACAATCGTATCTTGCATATTGCAAATTATATAACATTCATATTGCAAATTATATAACATTCTTTAAAAAAAATTATATGTTTTTTTCACACTAATTGATTCATCTCATTATTCTATGCATAAGAATATTAAAGTATACTTGCAAAAATGAATAGTTTACGGGATATTCTATATTTTATGTCAAATGTGTTATGTCAGAATAAAGTATAAAATGTAGAGTAAAATCACCAAACTAGCACAGACCCCATAAAGCGACATCCCCTTATTTCTCGGAAATGAAACATTACATTGTATGAATACCTATAAAAACATGATCCTTTTAGATAATTAAAGAAATAGAAACCCCTAGTTTATACGTTCGTGGTTTTTTTCTATATAAATTCTGATAAAAACGAATTCTTCAAGAGCAAAAATAAAATTTTCACGATTTTCTCTTACAAATTGGATAGTTTAGAAACAATAGGGAATGCATTATTGATAATATTACATCATTTTATACGTTTGTAGCTTTCTAAAACTGTTTTATTTATATATGTATCTGTCATATTTGCCTCGTAGTGCAGTTTTAAACATAAAATTACTCCTGTAGCGTTAAGCGGTCTACTTTTCTTCGTGAGAACAGATTATAGGTTTAAAATTACTTTTATTCTCAAAATGTTCTGTTCTAACCTTCTAATTTTATAAAATTAATTGTTTAATATATAAAAATATATTTTATTACTTAATTTATCAATTCATTGATTTCTTCTCTTTCATATTCTTTTTTCTCATTATACGATTTAAAACATAAATTCGCTATATGTACAACGATACATTTTTCAGTGAGTATAAAAGGTATAGTAACATAGATCTAATAATATCATCAAAGTTGGCAACTTTTATCTTACTTATTGTAACCTTAAATTCGTGCTCCAGTTTTGAAGCCTAATTTCTCAGACACTCTTTTTGACATGTGTTGCGAAAAAATTAATTATGTACAAAATACGAAATAGTATTATAATGACTACTATACTATTTGATAGAAGACATTTTCTAGTTTGTATTTCTGCTATCAAACATTTATTTTTAGCTTTTGTTTAAGAAATATTGTTCAAAAACAAACTGGTATGCCAGTATTGATGACTTTCCTCTGCGTAAAAGATGTGATTATATTATGGAGATAAAATTATGTCGCTTCTCATGTCCTTACTTTCATGTTACAAAATATAGTTTGTCCTACACGCACGTCTATAAAGCTGACACAGCCACTTCGACACAATCGAAAAAACCTACATAAATATTTAGCGCTCTTTTATTGCTAATTAGTTGCTTTATTGCAATTTTTGTTGCTTCAGCCATTTCGGAAAAAATAGTGGCTGTGCGGACTTAAGGCTAAACTCAGCACAGCCACATGAAAAAAAAAAGACAAAAATCAATTACGGATTTTTGCAGTACGAATTTGTGGCTAATTAGTTGCTCCATTGTCAATTCTTTTACTCCAATTTAAAAAAAAAACGGATGGCTGTGCTAACTTTAATTTAAAGTCAGCACAGCCACATGAAAAAAAAAATAAAAAATAAATAAAAATCAAATAAATATTTCTTTAGTGCGAATTTGTGGCTAATTAGTTGCTTTACTTCTGTCTCAATTAGGCAACAAAATCTATTTAAAAAAATTGTGAAAATATAAATATCTATCAGGACAAGAATAATGTATCTTAAAAGAATTTATTTGATCAATTTTAGTACTACAACTGTTCTCGAGTTAGTTTCTCGATAGATATGCAAATTTCCAATTTGTTGTTCGCTGTTTTATCAGAATAAGTCTCCGCGCGTGTAATAATTGCGACCGTTGGACAATCGTATCTTGCATATTGCAAATTATATAACATTCTTTAAAAAAAATTATATGTTTTTTTTCTGATAAAAACAAGTTTTTAATGATAAAAAAAGTGATAAAAAGTAATTAAAAAAAGAGAATAATTATAGAGCAAAATTGCAGCATATAACTAAAAGGATAAAAGATTCAAGAAGAAATACCAGTAACTAAATGTCTTAAAGTAAGAGATAATCTTTCGGCAGGTGAAATGCTCTTTCTCAAATGAGTGTCTTGCTTTATTATTAAGGGTAAAACTTTATTCAATAATTCTTCAAATGTAGCTGTATCCACTCGAAGACATCTACAGAGCAAATTGCAACTTATTAATCATTGTTCAAATTGTTAATCCTCATTCAATCATAATAAAATTTATTTATCATAACGCCATTTAAAAATCACGAATTATGATCGAATTACGTCGTAATTGTTCGTTATTTTTTAAATTTAAATTGAATTTTTTAAATTGAATTATTTAAATTGAAATTTAATTTTATATATGTACAAATTGCCCGTCATTTTCTTAAATTGATAAGAGAAAAAAGTCGTAACAAAGTAAATATATAGAAATATGTATTTAGATTTTAAAAAAATAATTTTATAAAGTTTATAAGTAAATTTTATTATTTAATATTTAAAATTATTTTGTATAATATGAAGTCATCACACCGATGTACATGCATATGTACATACCGGTACCACCAAATCAGCAGACAATGTTTTTTAAATGTTTTTCAAGTATTTATTTTTAATTATTTTTACATTTATTACTATTTATTATGCAAATAATATTTATTAAACATTATTTTACATTAATTATTTATTTAAAATAATAATTTTAAGAAATAATTATAAAACATTTATTTAATGTTTATTTAATAGTTATAATACATTAATTCTTAATATAAAATACAAATGTAAGAAAAATATTTAGGTAACGTTTATTTAATGTTTTATACAATATAATATTGATTTTATTATAATAAATCATTTTAAATAATTTTTGAACAAACGTTTCGATTCACGCCGCTAGGAGTCGCAAGCATTATTCGTTTTCTTGTAAAGTCCGTTTCGGAAAGTATATAAATTATTATTAAGCTTGTCCTTTAGCTTTAATCAAAGCACAACGCTTCTTCGCGTATGTGCGTTGAATGTAACCTCAATAAGACATCTAATTTATGAGGAAATAGATACTCTTGATTTAAATATATGTATTATGTATGAATTATTTGTACTAAAAACATTTTTTTATATAGACTTTTTAAATATAAAAAAAAAACATTTTCCTAACATTAGAACAAATCTTTAGAAATCATTTTTCTAAATATTATACAGACGTTTATTAAATATTACAAAAATATTTTTCTAAACATTAAAAAAAAACGTTTTTTTAATGAAAAAAAGGGAACTTATCTTATTATTTTTAACGTTTTTAAAAATGTATTTTTAAATATTTTTCAAATATTTTTCAAAATCTTTTTTTAAATATTGTTTTCTTGATTGGGCAGTGTACTCTCAGTGAACTTACCCAACGAAAAAAGGCGTGCCAAGGCGCAAATTCGGAACGCGATATCAGAACACTTCGTTACGCACGGAGATTCCGTAAAAAGCCGACTAGTTTCAGAATTACCGTCTAAGAATTCAGCTTTCCAGCAGTCTTAAATTATTGCGAGAATACCATGCAGTTGCACAAAATTCTTTGTCATCCGTCAGTTAAATGTTCTTATCAGTAAAACTTAACAAATATTTACCTATCATCAAATAGTATTAATTATTTAATAAAGGAACTTTTAATAATAATTTTTTAGATATTCAGAATTTCACATATGCAGGAAAAATATCATTAACAAATAAATATTAGGTGCTTGCATGTATTCTGATCATTTTTTCACTTTAAAAAGGTATTTATTGAGAAAAATTGGTACAATATTAAAATAAAAAAATTGGTACAATTAAAATCAAAATATTTTCCATCATTTTCTACAACTTTTTCCCATCTTTCTGGCAACATGGCGATACCGTGTCGAAAGAATGATGTTGGTTTGGCAACGATCCAATCATCGATCCATTTTCGCACTTCTTCAGCATTTCGAAACCGTGTGCCAGCCAAGCCATGCTGCATCGATCTGAACAAGTGGTAATTAGAAGGCGCTATGTCTGGTGAGTACGCTGGGTGCGGCAGAACTTCCCATTCGAGCTGCAACAGTGTATCCTTCACAACTCTTGCAACGTGTGGCCGAGCGTTGTCATGCAAGAGAATGACTTTGCGTCTGTTACTCGCTATCGCTATTACTCTTTTTTGCAACAATACGTCGTTCAATTTGTTGAATTGACGTCGGTAGACATCTGCAGTAACAGTTTCATTCGATAGCTCGTAATACACTACACCTTACTGATCCCACCATATGCACAGCAAGGCTTTATGGCCAAGAATATTCCGCTTTGGTGTCGATGTGGATGGCTCTCCTGGACTAACCCATGACTTTTTGCGCTTGGGATTGTCGTAGTAGATCCACTTTTCATCGCCAGTCACAATACGCCACAGAAAACTCTTCTTTTTTTGCCTGGCAAGCAATGAAACCGCGATGTTGAAACGGTTCGAAATGGCATTTTCAGTCAATTCGTGTGGTAGCCATTTTCTCTCCTTTTGGATCTTTCCCATACTTACATGTAAACGTCTGGAAACAGTTGATTCATCAACTGCTAAGCTGTCTGAAAGTTCTTTGAGAGTTTTCGTCCAATAAGTCTTGCAATTTATTGTCTTCGAACTCTTTGGTCCTCCAGGCCGTTCTTTGTCATTGACATCAAAATCACCACTTTTAAATCGTTGAAACCAAAACCGACAATTGGGATATGACGGAGCAGCATCACCATAAATTTCTAAAAGTATTTGATGGGCTTCGGCAGCAGATTTCTTCAAATCAAACAACAAGAGTAATGAATGTCGAAAATGCAATTTTGAGCGTTCCATGATTAGTGTCTGTATACACTGAATAACTCAATAATACTAAATGGAAAACTGTTATTTTATGTAGAGAAATGTCAAAACCATCGAATTTAACAGTTAGGTTAGATTGTTTGATACTTCGCATTTTCACCAATAGATATCGCTGATCAAAATACATGCAAGCACCTAATATTAACGTTATTTGTTTCTTTTATACATTATTCATATATCCATAGCCAATATATGTATCTTTTATATTGGCTAATTATCATGTAAAAAAAATTTTATATTATTACTATTGTTACTATTTGTCATTACGGAAAAACTTCGCGCAGTTCAAATTTTAATTTTCTACTCATAAAAAATTATTACGACTGTTTACTCGTAATTAACTTTAATTAAAATTTATAGTAGTACTAACGAAAAGCTATTTCATATAAATGCAGATAAAATAATTTATTTTTTTTAATCTTTGGAAACCCGATAGGACAGTTGCAATCCTTTGTATTTAGTTTTATAATCGAGGTCTTTAATTGTGTGTTTTATAGACACTTGAATGATTACCTTATGAATTTAGATAGTTATTGTTCAAACTTAATACAAGTAACGTTAAGGTACTTTCAGCATCAGCCTATCATTGTCCTATATTTCAGGAATAATAAAGATAGACTGATGCTGAAAGCGCTGTGGGCGAACGCTGGCATAGAAATATCAAAATGTTGATAATCTTATTCGATAATTTTTTAACAATCGAGAAAAATGTGTCAAATGCATAATATATTAAATTTAAATTCGTTTAATTTTTTTTTCATTTTTGTTGTATTTTAAAATCTAGTAATTGAATTTATGATTTCATATATCAGGTCCAAAAGCTACAAGCTCATTATTGTCGCAATAATGCAACCTCAGGTTTTGCATTCTGACGCCAAAAGCTTTTATGAATCAACGTATTATGGAGAAAAGAAAAAGAAATTTGCTTATCACGAATGGGACACAATACTAAAAACATATTGAAGTATGTACGTACTACTTTAATGAAAGACTCACCAAGAAGGCGTTCTCTACCTGCAAGACTGATATATAATATGGCAATAATAATTTGGCAATGTATTCTCCAAAGATTATACATAAAAAGGTAAATAGAGATAAGTTTGAATTTTATACGCAAGTCATAATGAAATGAGAATTGAATCTGAAATCTGTTATTACTATTCTATTTTTAATTTTTACAAACAAGTGTTTTTTATTAATATAAATTGTTTATTCGAACTTTGTTATAGAATATGCAAGGCAGCCAATATTCGACCGAACATATATATTTCGATGATGAATTGGGAAGTAAATTAAATTACAATCTAATTCTTCTAAATGATAATATTGTATTAAGTGACGTTGAAAGTTTACCTCAGAGTCTGAGATTACCTCAGATTCTATTTTGACGGCAATTTATTATAACGGCTATTTATTCTATTTTGACGGCAAAATCAATGCTTTTATTTTATTTCCATTCTAATGACATAATTATTGCAAATAATATCTAATTTAACAATACTTATTAATTCTAATTGCTTATTCATATTTAAATAAATTTATTTAAATAAATTTAATTTAAATATATTTAAATTAAAGACAATTTAATATACAAAATGCTATACATTAATATCATATGTTTATTATACATTTTGTTTATTTTATAGGGTGTCTCAAAACACTGTATTCAATTTTCATGAGGAAGAATCGAGATAAACAAAGTCTACCATTTTGCAATAATTATCGAATTATTAAAGTTAGATTAATGAATCAAGAGCATTGATTGTCGTCGAAAGGGAGGAGTGGCGATGTAAACACGGCAACAACTTGTTCTTCCTCTCACCGCGCGTTGTCAGCCAATGCTTGATACACTGAGCAGTGAGCCGTGCTGTAGCTCGAGCGCTTCTCTCCTATCTCCATGCGCTAACATTCATTTGACTTTATTATTGCGAAAAAGATATAGAACTTTTTTATTTATCTCGATTTCTTCCATCTTCTCATATCATTGGATACAGTACTTTAAGATACCTCGCAAATGATTAAATAACTATATGTATAATCAAATAAAAATTACTTTGTTATTAAATAAATCAAGAATTTGTGTATATACATAAGTAACGTTATTGTTTAAACTCGTCCTTCAATTTATTTAAATACTTGAAATAAATGTCAGAATGACAAAAAAATATTTTTCACAAGTTTATTATACAAGCTTTCAAAACGTTTTGTATATATTTTAAATTATTTGCTAATCTAGATATCTTATTTTACATAACGTGCACAATTGTCTTGTGCAATAATTTAAGAATAATTTTTTCTTGCATTTATTTTTTGTAGAAACTACAATGTAGATAGAAAAAATTATTTTTTGTAAAAGTAAATATATAAGAAAGTTCAATATATTTTAGCACAATTTCTCCTTGTGTACATGTCTGATTTTATTTATATCATATATTAATCATTGCATTGCATAACTACTTTTAAACAGCACAATCATTTGTGCTTTTCTATCTAATTTCTGCAGTTTGTGCAAAAATATTAAGTTTTGTCAAATCATTTTAAAGAAAATTTATTTGTGAAAATGGTATTTACTATGTATCTTATAATTGTCAAATTACTGAATTTTTTCAAGCGGATAATTTTGTGTTTCGTAGATAGATAAATTTACAAGGCCAGTCCAAAAACAGATACAATGCAATACATAGTTTTATTTTCCCAGCGCACCGTGCAGCTGCCATCGGTAGCATTATCCCAATAACACGAACTCGCTGTATGAAGTCCAGCGCCATTTTTTTGCATGATTGTACAAGTCACTACAAATATGTAATTCAATTTACTATAGAAAAGTGAAATTTAAATAAAGAACATTATTTCATAACAGAACAGTATCCAGAGGGTATCCAAGAATAATTAGAACAATGCTCGTGTACAGATACAGCACTAAATTAAGTTGAAAAGTCCTTTTTTACAGTTTTTGTAATAGTTAACGAATCTAATTATATACGAACATTGTCCCAAATATTCTGAGATATTCTGTACAGAAAAGATAATGTTAATATAAAATCTTTTTCATAAAGTTAAGAAATCTGTTTTACATACCAATATATTTGTAAGCTTTCTGTAATTTTGTAAGATTGCCTAAACATGCCTCTACCACGTTCGAAGTCCATTGGTTAACTTTATTATGCTGATATGTATTGCCACCTATTGATACCTCAATTCCTTGATAATGTTGCTCACATCGTCCACCACAAATTGCAACTGGAATCACAATAAAATTAAGAATTATTTCACACAAAGCAACAAGAATAGATTTGAAATTTAATCAATTAGATATTGAAATATTATTTTAATATTTAATATTAAAAGATAGATAAATGAATCTGGATTCATTCTGGATGTTATAAGATAAATGAATTTGAATAAATAATTTTAGAACTAAGTTTTTCATGAAGAAAGATTCACTCTAAGTTTGTCATAATCAATCAGAAGAATCCTATACATTGCGTATGATTTAAAACTTAAAACCAGTAATTAAGACATGATTGATTTATATAATTTCAATTTCTGTATCTGATAGATGCTCAGTTGACACAGAGCATCAATTACGTTACATTGCATTATATCTATGTTATAATTTCACACTCAACAATGTAAATGTAATATAATGTTACATTACATTTACATTATTGAGTGCGAAACTGTAATATAGATGTAAAGTTACTGATACTCTGTGTCGACTGGGTGAATAGTAGAATCGCGTATCAAGATCTATTATTTAATATTGAATAGTAAAAAAACCGTCTACGACTAACCTCCTCTTGTCCATCCTCCATCTCGAGCAAATATTAAAGGCTGCTCCAAATGCCAAGAGAGATTTCAGTAGCAATTTAAAACTTATTATTCATCCGATTAAGGAGGACTGTCAGGTTTTGGCGCAACTGAAAAATGGCAAATACCACAAAGTCTGACTTGGCGCAATGACCGGAGTTTCGGAAAGTCCGGTGGAAGTCCTACGATTGCCCACAATTTTCCACGTAGGCCGCAAGTATTTTTCACTCCAATGAGAGTATCGCTGTAACGAGACCTGATTGTCGCACCGTCGCGTCCGTTTTAATGAAATTGTCTTCTGCAATAACGCTACGTGACAATCCGTTGGTAAATATAGTTGGCCATAGAATCGATATCATCAACTGTCACATCGCCGGTGTTGTTAATTTCAACCATCGATAAAATACATACTTAAAGACCATCAACTCTCGGTAAATTCTCGCGACTGTGGGTGCGTTCGGTGACGAAATACTAGGGCTGTTCTTTTTAGCTGAACTAGCTGCAATAGTACAGAGGTTATCCTTTTCCCTCCGTATTAGAAGGAGAAAGATAACCTCTGAACTAGTGCTGCCAGTTCAGCTAAAAAGAGCAGACCTACTATCAACACCTAATCTCGTCAGTACTTATATCGACGCAATGACATCTTGGTTAAAATCACGTCAATTCAACGTTAAGGCTGATTTATGGAGGTCGTAAACTATTAACTTATACCAAAGCTATAAAATTACGACCAATGCGTGGTTACGCACAACAGAATCGAGTGACGCGATTAGTCAAAATTTCATAGCTTCGGTATAAGTTAACAGTTTACGGCCTCTATAAATTAGCCTTTAGACATATTATAAATTATAATCATGAGTTAAAATACTAAATCATTCGTTTGTTAAGGATTAAATGCAAAAGATCTTTAAAAATTTATTCATCATATTTTAACATAACATTCTATATGTGTTTCACATAAAAATACATATTATATTGAAGTCAACCGTCACCAGATGCAAAACATGCAGAATATTATATAAAATATAATTATTATATTTACACATACATGTATAATATATATACAGGGTGTCCCAGAATTGTGGAACACATTTTCTTGAGCAGATAGAGCGAACGAAACTGAGTCGAAAAGTTCTCTACCATTTTGCAATTTTCCCAATAGTTAACGAAATATTTATGATTAAAAATCACCGTACTAGCCCGGCCCTCCGCCGAATATAAGCGCGCAGCGCGAGACGACCGCCCAGCGTTGCTAGGCACTCGAGGAATTGTTTACTACACGCGGCAATGCCTACGAGCGGCGGTTTTGAGCTGCGTCCCCCTGTCCTCCTGTTTTTTGCCATTTGTAGAAAACAACTCCTCCTTGGAAACAATAACACTGGGCGGTCGTATCTCGCCGCGAACTTATATTCGGCGGAGGGCCGGGCTAGTACGGTGATTTTTAATCATAAATATTTCGTTAACTATTGGGAAAATTGCAAAATGGTAGAGGACTTTTCGACTCAGTTTCGTCCGCTCTATCTGCTCAAGAAAATGTGTTCCACAATTCTGGGACACCCTGTATAATAAGTAAATAACATATATAAATACATTTAACATTTTAAAAATATTCTTTAACATTTGTAATGTCCTTTTACAAATGCCTTTTCTCAATTTTTACTTTTAAAGGTTTATAAACTGATAAACCTAAGTCAAATTTCAATTTTATATCATTTATTTCAATTCTTTTATTTACTTTAAATATGAACGTTCGTATTAAAGTTGCTAAAATTATTTTCATACCCATCATTCCAAACGACTGACCTGCAAATTTATCAATTATATGTAAATCAATTTTATCATGATATTTAGAAATTTATCATATACATAATGATATTTTAAAATATATGCCTACCTATACAATCTCTTCGTCCGGTACTAAATGGCAAGTAAGAAAATAATTTCTCATTTCTTTTACCAATAAATCTATTCGGGTCAAACATTAACGGATTCGGCCAATATTTTTCGTTTCGATGGATTTTGAGAATTGATATAATAAAATTTGTGCCTTTTGGATAAATAATTTCTCCTAAAACAACATGTATTATACGAAAAAAGATTAATGCATTAAAAGCATAATAGTAATAAATAATACAACTTAAAATTACACTACTAAAAAAATATAGGGAACACTTTTCGCATCCTAACTCGGCGACGAATCATCGCAAGACAAAATCCAAAAAGCATTTTGAAGCATGAAAATTTTGTTTTCAAATTCTTTGCGAATTTCAATTGTTTCTTTTCTTTACAAAATGGCTCAATAATGAATCTTGATCTGTTAAAATAAAAATTTATAATGCGACTTTGAAGCGTTACATCTGACGTAGAAAATGTCGTAGAGAATTTCTGTTATCTGTGTCTTACAGCAGGATTTCTATAATTTGAGATGTTGATCGTTGTGCGTTTTTTTGACCGAATTATCGAACCTTGAAGACAAATAAGACGCAGAAATTCTCTACAACTTTTTTACGTCAGATATAACGCAGCAAAGTAGCATTAAAAAATGGTATCTTGGCGGATCGAGATTCATTATTGTGACGTTTTGCAAAGGCAAAAGATAATTGAAATCCGTAAAAAGAATTTAAAAGAAAAAACATCAAGTTTCAAAACGTTTTTGGATTTTGTCTCTGCGATGATTCATCGCCGACTTTCAGCGGTTTGAAAATAGTCCGAATTTTTAGCATACAAAAAGTGTTTCTTTTTTTTTTTAGTAGTATAAAATTAATATTTGTAACTGACAAAACAATATTGTATACAGAAAAGTAAAATAACTTTGTTTTACTATTAAATTTTAATACAGATATAATAATAATAACAATAATAATATCACTTTTCTGTAACTTTTAAAATATTGATATTGAATTAACAGGAAATACTTTTATTAACAGAAAATTTTAACACAGGTCTTTTTAATACGACATCAAGTAAAAATTGCATGAAAATTGTTGCCTTTATGTCTACATTTCGAAATTTCAATGTTTTCATGTTGTTTATGAAAAATAATAATTTTTTATGCAAAACTAATTAATAATTAGAAAAGTAAGTAAGAAAAAAGTAAGTAATAATAAGAATTCACAATATGGATCTAAGATTGTTTATAAAAAATAAACGAACCTATTTGTAACTGTTTTGTTGTTTGCCGTCCAATCAGAGGGACAGGAGGGAATATTCTCATCGTTTCCTTTATAACACCCTCCAAATAATGCATGTATTGCAGATCGCTATGTTTAATTGGTGCAGATTTTACAGTTTCTGTGCCATAAATTTCTAACATTTCCTCATATATTTTTTCCTTTTATAATATTAAGTATTTATTTATAAATGTAATATTTTATAAATCTTTTATCAGTTGCAATTAAAATTAAATGATAAAATTAGTTATAATCGAAGCGTTATTAATGAGATGTCAATCTAAATATTTCTATAATTCTATTAAGATTTTCAATCTAAATAAAACATTGCATATATTGTGACATAAACTTAAAAACTTTTAATATATTTGTACACGGTTATTAATTTTAATTAACTCGTACTAATGTAATGATTCTATCGAAACAATGTTACACATTATCATAATACGTGCGATATAATGTAAGTAAGAAAACATATCCTTTCTTATTACTCAATTATTTTATATTTCAAAATTTTATTGTTTATAACGCTTCGTTTATATAACTAGCAACTTTCATTATCCAAGAATAAATATACCTACATATATATACATACATATTCATACTTGTATTTGTGGGAAATTTGCTATCATGAAGACAGCAAAATTCGTTGTAATACTAATTGTTTCACTACCCTATATACATAAATACATTTTTAATATATTTATTTATAAATATCATAAAATATTGTACTTACCGCTATTAGCATTGTTAGCACAATATCGCGAATGTTCTTTTCCGTGATAAGTTTATCATCTTCCTTCTTCTTATCTTTATTCATTTCATCATGTTCTTTACGAAGTCCTTCCTCGAAGATATCGAAAAACGTTGTATCTATATCATATAATGAGAAAAATATGAAATATTAAAAGATTTGAGTTTAATGCTCTACTGATAAACTTTGAACTTAAACTGTACGTTCTCTATATAAGAATGGAAAATAAATTTAGAAAGAAACGAATTTCTAGAAGTGTGTACATATATAAAATAAAACAGCATTTTAATATTATTTCAACTACAGCTTTAAACAATTTATTTTGCTATCATTTTGCAAACATTGCATTTACGTAAAAATAAAATTTTATGTAAAATTGATAAACTTACAATTATTCTCATTCCTGATTGTATTTGAATTATTTAATTGCTGTCTGCGCTGCTGTATCATCTGTATAATAAGAATTTATGTAATAGACAAAAAAATTAGGGATGTTATTAAATATATTTATCATATACCTCATTAACAAAAGAATGTATCAAATTCATATCCTTTTTCTGTTTGCGACCCAAGGTAGTGAGGTTGAATATAATGTCAAAAGATAATAGTATATTCTTTACTCTGCACAAAAGAGTATTTTTTAATCTGAAATATTTTAAACGGATATATAATTTTTTTGAGGTTCGATAAATGAAATTAATATAAGTTAAATAAGGGCTAACGAGCCAAGCTGGATGTACGTGCTATAAACATTATTGCATTAAATTAAAAACATGTATACACAAACGTTTTGATCTGTAATAAGGTCATCTTCGGTGTGACAGAAAATCGTTATAATTACCAATATATAAAGGATAATGATCGATACAATATGTAATAGTTACGCCGTTTTTGTGTGTAATTGTTATGCTGATTCCTGTATGCGATATGCGATATAGTTGCGTTGATTTTTGTGTGATCTCGCTATCGATGTAACTACTGTTATGTCTCGGGACAGGAAGGTGGAGTCTCTCTATGACCTAAAAATGATTTGGGATTATAGTTTCAGGCTGATCGGTCTAATAAACTATCAATTAAATTCTAATATAGTCTAAGTATAAAATAAAAAATAAAAAGGAAAAAGGAGTAAAAAGGATTGTCAGTATATTAAAATGAAAAAAATTATATCTCTTATGTATGTTGCATCGCAGTTCGAGAAATTTATTTTATACACTACATCACAGTGAGATAGTTTCTCTAATTTATCTTTGCCAATTTTTATGATGTCTTTCAAGGTTATTGGGATTTTATATGCCACCTTGCTATTAAATTTCTTGGCCAATCCTATAAACTTTTCCGAGTCATTACTAATATATAAAGAACGGAGTTTTATCTTCAATGGTTAACACATCTTTGTTGTCTAATTTTGCATTATTGTGGATTAAAAACTTGATTCTGTTGTTCACAGACTTGAAAATGAAATCCAAATGAAAATGACCTCATTACAGAGCGAAACGTTTGTGTATGCATGTTTTTAATTTAATACAATAATGTCTATAGCATGTACATCTAGTTTGGTTCGTTAGTCCTTATCCAACTTATGTTAACGAAATATTTTAAAGCTGAAGTTTTTAGAAATATATCGGATAAGATTATACGAGCGTGTTTAGCTATTCATAACTATTAAATTTTATGTATGAAAGAAGAAGATATTGTTTTTTTAGTAACATTGTAATTTTTAAATTTACTTATAACCGAAATTAATTTCAAGTTAATTTCAAGTTTTTTAACTCATCCAAACGTGATTTTCCAGAGAACTATAAAAATCTTATCTAAATATATTTATTCCTAATTTTTTTTAGCGTTATATAATTGACATTAATTGCGTGCATTTAAAATTAAAAAAATTTTTATACCTCTCAACTATTTTTAGATATTGGTTGTTTTTATTTTGGTCCAGCTTGACGCCCACCATGGTATCTTTACAACAACAACATATAAAAAATTTATTATTTAATACATAAAAAATATTAATATTAAAGTTATTAATGTATAATTAATTAAATATTGAATTTGTATTAGATATTATGCTCAACAAAAAATCGAGAAGATTTATTTCAAACTCAATAATCCTTAACTTTCAAATTTTTGAATCTTGATAAAAAATTATTGCAGAAGGAGTGTCTGAAAAAGTATCTTTATTAAGGTTTATACTTTAATGTGTTTTGGCCATTATTCAAGTAGGTTTTATTTTCATTATTTTGCGGTCCAAAACACATTATTTTATTCTTTAAAATTAAATTACTATTTTTTTAGTATAACATTTGAAGTCATATTTGGCTGAAAAATAGCAAGAAAATTATCTTAAATTCTCGAAGAAAAACATTTTATTGAACCGCAGAGTGTCGAAGATACGTAACTTTAAGAGATAATACAGCATATGTATTTTTTTGTATATTGTATTATAAAGATAAAAGTTTCCAAAATCGATCAAAATATATTATAATACAAATTTTAAACTAAAAAATTCTTTTCAATATTTCGCAGAATTTTAACAGTTTTAAAAATAAGCAGTTTTAAGCGTTGGTATAATTTATTAGTTTAAAATGTGTTATGTTGTAAATACATTAAAAATTATCTATCTCTTTTTAGAAAAAATGTTTTATTATATAATATGTTAATAATTATCAAGTGTATTAAATGATGTAACATTACCACATGCTGTTATAAAAGAACAATCTGATAGATATTCTAAAAGTATAATTTCATTTTCGTTCAAATTTTGTTCCAATTTATCCGTAAGTACTACAGATTGTTCAGTAATTATATTAAAGAAATTTTTCAACATGCTTGAAGTAAATACCGGTGCAGACATTCTTCTTATTCGACTCCACATAGGTTCTGAAATAAGTATCATAGTACTAGTGAAAGTGAATACAGAATAGTGAAAATTTATTAACACAGAGACAGCACTATATTTATGATAAATATATTCATACGTTTAACAATTATTTTTTAAAATATTATATAAATATTCTATTTACATATACCAGATAGCACAGTTCATCGTTTTGAATTAAAAAAAATTCACATTATTAAATTTCCAAAAACCATAAAATAAAAGTGTTGCAACCTTTTACTAGCTGAAGGTACCACTGTAAGTATATCTTACCTGGTGCGGTGACTAATCCCGTCCCAAATAACGGAGTATATTTATAGAGTAAACTTTTGTTTATACAATCTTTGCTGGTTGAGATAATCTACAACATTATCAATAATTAATTTACTTCACTGCATATTTATAGTACCTATTTATTTTATTTGTCTAATTAACATATGTATGTATATTTTATCAATTATAAACTGATTACGGTTAATTGACTTGAATTATGAGATTTATACATGAATATACGTAAACATATAACTGAGAGCCTCTATTCAAGAGAAATGCAAGTTAATTTACATTTCTATGTATTTATTACAAAAAGATAAATACACTTACAAACTTATAGATTTAGTGAACAATAAGAACTGTATTTTAAAGCCTGCTAAAATAAATTACCAGTTTTTATATGGACTTGCATCCCTCTTCTTTGTAAGCCCTCAATTTATGTAAAATAGTATAATGTTAGTTTAAAGCTACTTATTAAAATATAGTAGAAATTATATATGTATAGTAATGTATTTTTTCTTTACATTTGCAAGAACTGGATCGTGTACTCCAATCACTAAAGTGTTGGCCAACCATATTTGAAATGGAGATGAGTATCTTTCCGTCAACTTCATTGTTATGTTAATAAATTCTAAAAATTTTAATACATTTGAGTTTTTTTTAGAAGATTACTTATTTATATATTATTGTTACAAAAATATAAAAATTATGTAATTGTGTATAACACGTATTCTCTATTCATAGTGTGTTCAACCTTTTATGAACATATGTATATATGTATGTGTATGTGTGTATGTATATATATATATATATATATATATATATATACATATATATATGTATACACACATACACATAAAATTATCATATGTATATACTATGTACATATGATAATTTTATGTGTATATAATATATATAATATATACATATATATATATATATATATATATATATATACATATATATATATATATATATACACTACTCAAAAAAATATAGAGAACACTTTTTGCATGCTAAGAATTTGGGTTATTTTCAAACCGCTGTAACTCGGCGATGAATCATCGCAGAGACAAAATCCAAAAAGCACTTTGAAGCTTGAAACTTTTTCTTTTAAATTCTTTTTGTAGATTTTAATTATCTTTATCCTTTACAAAGCGGCAGAATGATGAATCTTGGTCCGTCAAAATAAAAATTTTTAACATGATTTTGCTGCGTTACATCTGGCGTGAAAAAAAATCGTAAAGAAATTCTCTTGTCTGCGTCTTATAGCAGGATCTTTCCCTTTTAATTTGAGTGGTTGCTGATCGCGGTGCGATTTTTTTTATCGAGTTATTGAGTTTTGAAAATGAAATGGTCATTTTGACTTTGATCGTTGATCTAATCTAAATTGTTGAAAACTAAGAGAATCGATCTACTTTACCATAGTATATAATAAAGAACGTCTCAAGAAATTAAATATGCATTTTTCATACTTGAAGTTTTAATTTTAACGCAATATCGATAGTTTTTTAGTTTTTATCAATAGAGACAATTTCAAGAGCAATGACATATGGAATAAAAATATTTTAGCTGATAAACATTATTGTTTTTTATTCTGATATATTTGAACTACAAAAATCTGCTTTACTGATTTGATTGAATATTTTTTCATAGCAATATATTCAATTAAAGAAGAAACATAAAATATGTGATTTTTTACATGATATTTGAACTTAATTTTTTGTCAGAAAAAGTAAGGTTAAGAAGAAAACAATAATAGCGTTTGAAAGAGCTGACTTTCAGTTTTTTATTGCTTTTTCACGGAGTACTATACGTTGATCTGTCCACGAGTAATAAGTGACCAAAGTCAAAATAATCATTTCTTCTTCAAACTTTGCTAACTCGGTCAAAACAAATCGCACAACGATCAACAACGACTCGAATTAAAGAGGAGAGATTCTGCTGTAAGACGTAGGAAACAGAAATTTCTTACGATTTTTTTTGCACGTTAGATGTAACGCAGCAAAGTCGTGTTAAAAATTTTTATTTTGACGGATCGAGCTTCATCATTCTGCCGTTTGGTAAAGAAAGAAGATAATTAGAAACCACAAAAAGAATTTGAAAGAAGAAGTTTTAAAACACCTTTTTTATTTTGTATCTACGATAATTTTATTACTATTATTATTTCTACGCCGAGTTACAGCAGTTTGAAAACAACCCATTTTTTCAGCATGTAAAAAGCGTTCCCTATTTTTTTTTAGTAGTATATATACATATATATATATATATATATGAATATATATATATACATATGAATATATATATATATATATATATATATATATATATGTATATTCATATATATCATATGTATATATATATATATACAGAATATATATATATATATATATATATATATACATATATGTATATTCATATATTCATATGTATATACAGTACCCTCCAGAAGTTTGGAAACATTTTATAAAAGTGTACAATTCTTTAACCCATTAAGGCCGATGGCCAGCACAACCGAGATAGCGACAAACAAACTATTGGATTCGTGGCATAAGGTAAAAATAAGGTTCATATTTTTCTTTTGTTTGTTTTGTTTGTTAATAAAAAATTGTTAAAAAAATTTTTTTCATTTATTGTTTCTTGCAAAATCTAAAAATGTCATTGGATTCTACAGTAAAAATCATGAAGATTTTGTCCGTAACATTATTTTGCAGAAGCTTTAGTTTAGCCAGAAAAAATTAAAAAAGAATAATACCCTTCATAAATTTTGAAACACTATAGAAATGTACAATATAAAGAAAATACATAATAAAATCGATTTATTTTGGTTCGAAAATGTTTATTTAACTAAAAGAAACAAAAAATGTACATATACATATATACCTTAACTAATAAGATCTTAGACTAGAAATTGTTTATTAAATTTTAACGTTGAGTGTTTCCAAACTTATGAAGGGTACTATTTTTCTTTAATTTTTTCTAGCTAAACTAAAACTTCTGCAAAAAAATGTTTCGGACAAAATCTTCATGATTTTTACTGTAGAATCTAATGACATTTTTAGATTTTGCAAGAAACAATAAATGAAAAAAACTTTTTTAACAATTTTTTATTAACAAACAAAACAAACAAAAGAAAAATATGAACCTTATTTTTACCTTATGCCACGAATCCAATAGTTCGTTTGTCGCTATCTCGATTGTGCTTGCCATCGGCCTTAAAGAATTGTACACTTTTATAAAGTGTTTCCAAACTTCTGGAGGGTACTGTACATATATATTCATATATGCATATGATTTTATCTTAAGTCAAGTAATAAATATGAGATAATTTTTTGTCATTTCTGATCTCTTTATTTATACAGAGTGTCTCAAAGCACTTGAGTCAAATTTCATCAAATTAACATTCGTAAGAAAGTAGGAGGAATCGAAATAAACAAAAATATTTTGTATCATTTGTGATATTCGCATTCCACGTCAAATCGGACGATTTTCATAAAAAATTTACCTCGATGATTCCGATTTTTTTAAAATTTGGCAGACATATTCTGTGGTCGAAAATATGAGACTCCTATTTTTGGAAAAAAATTAGAGATTTTTTTTCGAGAAGTTGTGCGCGGTTGAAAGTTGCAAGAAATTGAAAAAAACGTTGATTGTGGGAATATTCAAAGTATTTTATTGCAGAATCAATTCGACAGAAACGGACAAATAAGGAGTGAATTTTAAAGGGCTTAAAACGTACTTTACGATGGTATTTTTTAAATTTAACTTTTTAAATAAATAAATTGTTGTTCGGTTGTTTATAACTTTTATTTGCGTTTTTCATTATCAACTTCTCGACTTATAATTGAAAAAAAAATATTACCGTATTCCCATTTCAATTTTAAAGAAATTATGAATTTTTTCAAAATGGAGATCGAATGGACACTATTTTTAAAAAATTACTGAAAATGAAGCGCCGCGCCGCCGCCACTCGATGCCCAACAGGCGGTATATCAATATACCTGAACGCTCGTGCTCGGCGACTTGTGTCTGTCTAGACAGGATCAGTGCAGTTTAGGCTGATTAATTGTTGAGTAAAATGGTAAATATTATACAGAACATGTAAATTAGTGAATAAAGTATATGTTTTTATTCTTTGTAGATAGTTTTAACAGTCGACGTAGTAACAGACGATGTTATTTTAACTTCGATTTTCCCGTTTCGTTGAGGAATGAATGAATGATATTTTACAGTCTCTTGAATCATTTTGGCTTCGTTTGTTCAATATATCATTTGTTCAATATATACAATTTTTTTTGTTTTTATATTGGGCACTCGCTCCATCGAAAAATAATAAATTGTACACAAGAGGGGCGACAGTTTCACCTCTAGCACTGTGCATTGTATCACACCTAAACGCGCGAATTTTAGGCTACCTCATTCGCTAACTATAAATCCTTCTAATTCAAAAACTATTACAGTCTGAGTATTTTGGTATTAAGATTTTTGTCTTAAAATGCTCTCATGAATTTACCTTTAAAGTTTGTTATGGTCTTTACGGACTCCCTGTATATGTAACTTTTATAAAAATCCATCATTACTAGGATTAATAGGCCTTTTGTAAGTATACAAACGAATACTAAAGAATCATTGAACCCAACGCGACGATGCGATGTTCTGCAAAGCATCATAATATCAGTCATCGTTTAATTTTTTTTACAAAATAAAAAAATTACTAAAGCGTAAATATTTGGTTTTATCTTTACAGATGTATAAGCCTAAAATCCCCAAAATATGATCTTATGTGCTATAAAATCACTGAAATATGTTGATTTTTGGCTTTATCATTAAAATATGTATTTTCGTTATAAAATACCTATGTTAAAATTAAAATATTTTTCATTATAAAATACCTACTAAAAAAATATGTTTTTTATGTATTGTGTATTAGATTTACTTTTATAGACTCTTTGAGACATGATATGTATAGATACCAGACAGCTATCTAAGTAACATAAAAGAATATTAAAAATCGTTAAAATCTCATTGCTATTTCTAAATAACTAATAAATTTTTTTTTTGAAATAAATTATACTCAACACTATCTCCGCGTATTTAGCAACCATGACTGCCGAATGATCTTGTCTCGCCATACACTTGCATTTGGTAGTAAGTTAGATATGGTAATTTTTAGTAATTAACAATTTCACAATTGCGAAAATTTGCAAAATGATACAGAACAGAACTTGTCGATTCAGTTTAGTCCTACACACAAATGTTTTACCAATAATTCACTGTATTAGTACCTACATGTTATAAGCAGATATTTGAATTCGAACACCATAGATATTCATTGTTTACAGGGAGGGTTAATTACAGTTTTAATTATAATTAATTTTATGTGAGATCTTTAATAGATTTTTATACCAATTTTTAATTTTAAGTTTACGTCTTAATTTAAAAATATTGATATTGTGTGTTCTTACCATCACGATCCAAAAGCACATGATAACTGCCAATAAATGGAAACGTTTTTGGTCCTGGTATAGAATCTAATTTTCTAATAAAAACAATTTGTTGGAACCATTTCCAAAAAACATAACTTGTAATAATCACAACCGACAATGGTAGCAGATAAATCAATATATCATTGGACAACATTATATACAATAAATATACAATAAATTTAGTTAACTGTTAAACTGCGGACGAGTGCGCAAATGAGATTTTCACTTTTTTCACTTATATATACCGATAAAATTTTCGTCAAATTGGTTTGACGATTTATATCAGGCCTGTCCATCAATATATAGAATGGACCGCTAATGGCAGTGGAAGGGGCGGCCGCACGCATAGAGAGAGAGAGGCAGATAATATGAGATAACTTTCATATTTTTTCATCTTTTTCTAGTAAAACCCTGATTGGACGTTCCTGCTTGAAAAAGAGACGGAACGTTACCTCATATTATCTGCCTTTCACTCTGCGCTTGCGGTCCTCCTTCCACTGTCAGCGATCCATTTTATATGTCGATGGGTCTGTCTAATAGCGAATTTTATTGGCTGCACTAGTATGCACTTAGCATATATTAAAGCCAGTGCTCGGAATTATTTGCACATTTCAAGCCGATTCCTGCAGCGACGCCTAGTGTCCCCCCACTACCACCCGAGACTCGACGGCCGAGCCGCCGATCGCGCGTGTGACGCTCTGCCTCAGGAGCGTCTGTACGTATTAAATGTGTCGCTTTTCACGCCAAATCGTCATAATAATTTTCCCTGTTAAATAATTCTTTTTATATATAATTAAATTCTAAATTTGCAATTATTAACAACATTAATTATGATATATGTTATATTTTATATATTATATAATATATAACAGTAATATGTAATAATTATAATTTTGTCTATAGTTTTTCACATCACACGAGATATACTATTGTTAATGTATTTTTTTTTTAAGTTTCCCCAGTAGGCTTATTCCAATAAATTACTAGAAGATAATGAAGACAATAAAATAAAGTGATTTAGCAGGAAAATTTTATTATAAAATATTATTCAAAAACGAAAGAAACTGAGAAGAGAAGAAACGAATTTATAATTAAAAATTTTATAGTTTACAAATTTTTATTTATTTCTCTGTCCTTTGCACGATTCTACTATGGATCATGTAGCCACAGAAGAAGGAGATTATTTATTAAATTCTTGTTTAAGCGACGCATCATTATCCTCGCTGATGCGAACTACTTCTTCTAACATGTCTGTGGATATATCATCCTTAGTAGAATCGTGTAAACGACCTAGAAAATCAAATAATAATTTGTAAACTGCAAAATTTTTGTTATAAATTAGTTTCTTCTGTTCTCAGTTTCTCTTTCGTTTTTAAATAAATATTCTGTGATGAAATTTTCCTGCCAAGTTATTATATTTTATTTTAACGTCTTTATTATCTTCTAATGATTTAGTGGAATAGGCCTACTTGGAGAAACCACTTAAAAAAAAACGCATCAACAATAGTACCTCCCGGGTGATGTGGAAAACTATTAACAAAATTGTAATTATTACATATTACTGTTATATATTATATATTATATAAAATATAACATGTATCATAATTAATGTTGTTAATAATTGCAAATTTGGAATTTAATTATATATAAAAAGAATTATTTAACAGGGAAAATTATTATGACAATTTGGAGTGAAAAGCGACACATTTAATACATACAGACGCTCCTGAGGCAGAGCGTCACACGCGCGATCGGCGGCTCGGCCATCGAGTCTCGGGTAGTGGGGGGACAGTAGGCGTCGCTGCAGGAATCGGCTTGAAATGTGCAAATAATTCCGAGCATTGCATTAAAGCCGTTGTACATTGACCTAATTTGAAAGTGAAAGTGAAATATTTTGAATAATAAAATGCCCAATGAATATTTAAGAAAGAATAGCACAATAACATGATAAAATGAATTAAAGATTTCCATTTTTAACATGTTTCTACAGGATGTCCCAGAATTGTGAAACCAATTTTTGTGAGCAGGTAGAGCGGACAAAACTGAATCGAAAAATCCTTTACCATTTTGCAATTTTCGCAATAGTTAACGAGATATTAATGATTAAAAATTACCGTATTAGTCCAGCCCTCCGCCGAATATAGCGCGCGGCGCAAGACGACTGTCCAGCGTTGCTACCCAAGGAATTGTTTACTACACGCCTACGAGCGGCGGTTTTGAGCTGCGATTGTCCTCCTGTTTTTTTGCCATTTGTAGAAAACAACTCCTCCTTGAAAACAATGATGCTGGGCGGTCGTATCTCACCGCGCACTTATATTCGGCGGAGGGCCGAGCTAATACGGTGATTTTTAATCATAAATATCTCGTTAATTATTGCAAAAAATTGCAAAATGGTAGAGAACTTTTCGACTCAATTTCGTCCATTCTATCTATTCACGAAAATTGGTTCCACAATTCTGGGACATCCTGTATATTTATGTTAAGCATTCATTTTTACGTCGATTTATGTAACAGGTTGAACGAGCACGAGCGTCCAATGAAATTCGCTATAACTCAAGGTCCGTACCCACATAGAAAGAGAACGTCTAATGGACGTCCAGTAGACATCTGTCATGGATATTTGAAACTCCAGTAGAGGTTTATTAGATATCCACCAGCCGGCGACTAGATATCCATAGTTCCGTCTTGACGACATCCACTGGACCTCTATTAAACATCTTTAAAGACGTCCATTAGACATAACGTAGATTATAAATAGAGTATTCGTGGATCCTCGGTGGACGACTAACCGACGTTAAGTGGATCATTAATAGAGGGTTCATGGAAGATGAATTGGGTCCATAGAGGATGAATATAACTCAGACAGTATATGGATATCTCTTGGATGTCTTAAAGAATATTAAATTTCCTATTTATTTTAGTTGACAACATATACTACAAACATACTAATGTATTATACTCGTAGAATGTTATCAGAAGGTTCTAAAGCTCAAAACATTCATTTCATGCTTCGATTAGTTTAAAGATGTACATTAAGCTTCTTTATATATTCAAACAAAAACGAATTTTACTTACGAGAAAGCGTATAGTTCTTGCGACTTCTCGGCGTGAGCGGAAATTATATAAGTTTGCGAGCACAAGAAAGAGCGCTTTCGTGCAACGTAACGATTTTTTATGGAAAGTTTTTAAATGATGTTTTTAATTATATTGCTACACAATGACATTGCTATGTAAAATTATAAATTTTAATTTAAAAATTTTTTATGTATTCTCTAAAAGTGTCCTAAATTAATCATTGAAATTTCTAGTGGCAGTCCAGCTGATGTCTAATGGACGTCTTCGTAGAAATTTCGAATCTTTATGATAGATATCCAGATAGATGCCAATTAGAGGATATTATTTTATGTGGATAATCTATCAGAAACGTAGTATATGTAAATCTATTATACATCCATAATAGATGTCTAATGGACGTTTATAATGGAATTATAATGGATATCTATCATGGAGATAAGATCGATCTCTAATAGAGGTATATGAGACTTCCACGTGGAGGCAAATATTGCATGGAGCTATGAAGTTTTTTTTTTAATGGATCTCCAGTAGACGTCTATCTGACTTCCATCATGGAGATAGACATCCCATGGAGCTATGGAGGTTTGATGGACATTCACTGGATCCCAATTTCTATGTGGGTAGATGAACGACGGGAGGGGAAGTAAGGTTATCGCATTCATATTTAACCATTTCGCCCCAAAATGGCGATCGCTTTATTCCAAATGTTTAACCTAACCTAACTTTCCACTTTTACTACTACTCATTCACTTTCGTACACACACACACGCACGCACGCACGCACGCACGCACGCACGCACGCACGCACGCACGCACGCACGCACGCACGCACGCACGCACGCACGCACGCACGCACGCACGCGCCCGCGCACGCACGCACGCACGCACGCACACGCACGCACGCACGCACACGCACGCACGCACGCACGCACGCACGCACGCACGCACGCACGCACGCACGCACGCGCACGCACGCACGCACGCACGCACGCACGCACGCACGCACGCACGCACGCACGCACGCACGCACGCACGCACGCGCACGCACGCACGCACGCGCACGCACGCGCGCACGCGCACGCACGCACGCACGCACGCACGCACGCACGCACGCACGCACGCACGCACGCACGCACGCACGCACGCACGCACGCACGCACGCACGCACGCACGCACGCACGCACGCACGCACGCACGCACGCACGCACGCACGCACGCACGCACGCACGCACGCACGCACGCACGCACGCACGCACGCACGCACGCACGCACGCACCCACGCACGCACGCACGCACGCACGCACGCACGCACGCACGCACGCACGCACGCACGCACGCACGCACGCACGCACGCACGCACGCACGCACGCACGCACGCACGCACGCACGCACGCACGCGCGCACGCACGCACGCACGCACGCACGCACGCACGCGCACGCACGCACGCACGCACGCACGCACGCACGCACGCACGCACGCACGCACGCACGCACGCACGCACGCACGCACGCACGCACGCACGCACGCACGCACGCACGCACGCACGCACACTTTGTAACCCCAAAATGGCGCTCTTATGAGAAGATCTTCCTTCCCTTCCCGTTGTTCATCTACGAATCTTAGTCTACCTCATGGCTCGTGAGCGGCTCTTTCTCCTAGGTAGGCCTCGTAGCTTGGGTTTAGCTTCCTCCACTTTTCCAGCCACAAGGCCGCAATATATCTCATCGGTACTTATACAATTAATTAATATTTTTTAGAATTTATATATAAATTAGGTAACATAGAAATTAGAACAATATTTTAGGATTTATTATTATACAATGTTATGAATAATACATATAATTTACATATTAGTTACTATTAATTCATAATTTCTTTATAATTTATTAATTTATTTGCTTACGTACAGTGTACTGATACTATTATTAATCCTAGTACCGACCGTACACTATACTGGTATAACCGTACGACGTATTGTCCCAGTATGGATTACAATACTCGTACGCCGTATCTATATTATATTGATATTATATTTGTACAAAACATCATTCTCCATCTTGTAATCGTACGGTGTAAGTCATGAAGTAGAATAAGGAAACTAGATAATGTAGAGAGGAAAAAGATGGTTGCGGAAAATGTTCCGCGTAGGAGTAGGCCGCTGAATTATTTTACTTCATGGTGTAAGTATAATAATAATATGCCGTACTGATCCCGTACGCTTGATTATCTGAATATTTTATATATGTATTAGATATCTATAAGTTATTATCTATTGTAGATATGGACATCAAATAGATATGTAAATATCTAGTAGGAAACATATATTTAAAGAATATATTGTTCTGTATGGATTTAGAACATTGAAGTATAAAATAAATTGAATATATGTAAGATATTGTGTGAAATAATATGGAAAGAATAGATACCCAGCTAAAGGCCATCACACATATAGTCATAGACAGATTGGTTGCAACACTATTTTTTATGATTTTTGGAATGCGTAAAAATTTTGAGAATGCGAACTATAAGATCATGATCACGATCTTGTCATAATTCTTTCTTATATTTAAACAATCATAGCATACGATATAACTAGATGATAATATTCTACTTTAGAATTTTTTTCTTTTATTGATCTTGTGTTTCAATAAGCAAAATACTATACAAGCATATTAAGTATGAGCAAAACTTGAATAAGCATACGTATTTAGATGATTTTCTATTTGTCCGTAAGTCAAAAACTATATGTGAGAAAAATATTTAAAAAGTCGTTAAAATTAGAATAATATTTAGGTTTCATTATAAATTATCAAAAAAGTTCTCTAATTGTCAGTCAAGAATGTAAATATTTAGCCTTTATTATTAACATTGTTAATTTGTCTTTAAATTTGATAAATAAAAAGAAAGATTTAGATAGTAAGACTGGATTGAATGAGTTTGAAATCGGGAAAACATATAAAATCAGAAAATTTGCTAAATGTTTAGGTGTTTTAACGGAAGCCTGTTCACCGGTAGTTTATGATTTTATTCATTGTAAACCATTAGAAAGGCAGAAATTTCTAGATTTGAAATTGATCAGTGATTATGAAGGAAAAACTTTTTTAATTAAATCTATGTTAGAAGATTTTAACTAGAAACGAAATGCTGTTTTTGGATCAAATTAAAAGTCAATTTTTTCCAATTGAGATTTTTTCTAATTCTTCTTTATCAGGTTGTTACTATAATGATTCAAAGGCCTTTGAGTTTTGGAACGAACAGGAAAGGAAAAATCATATTAATTATCTTAGACTATTAACTGCCTTTTACACGATAAAATGTTTTGTATCAGAATTTATCGCAATGCAAAATATTACTTTGATTAGATAATACTACTGCTATCGAATATATTAATAGAGTTGTTGGTATACAACAAATAGAAAAACAATTCAGTCTCTTTTCAGTAGATTTATTTGCATCTAGATTAAATACAAAATGTAAAAAGTTGTATTCTAGATTCTCAGATACGGAAGCAAAAGCTGTTGATGCTTTCTCTATATCGTGGAAGAACGTAAATTTTTATGCTTTTCCTCCCTTCACACTCATTTTATGAACTGTTGTAGTACCATTATGGCCCACTCAGCCATGATTTTCTCTTTTTACATCATTCTTCATTGAATCCACCATCACAATCGTAGTAGTTCTTTATTAACATCTTCTTACAGGGATAGGAGTCATCCGTTAGCATCCCAACTTACATTGGTGGCAGGCAGGTTATCAGGTCAGCATATTTAAAAAAAAGATTAATCACATTAACAGAAAAAATTGTTGATGTGATGATTAATTCCATTGCAAATGCGACATTGAAACAATATGAATTTAGCCTAAAACGTTGGTAGGAGATTTCTTATTTAAAAAGAGTATATACGTATAATGCAAAAACATCGAATATTATTAGTGTCTTAAATAATTTGTCTAATTTCTTTAATTTCAGTTTATGATATTAATGGCTTGATTTCTCGTTTTTAAAAGATGTTTTAAACAAAAACCAACAAAACCAAAATACTGTGCAACATGGAATGTTACTCTGGTACTTAATTATCTTGAAAAGTTACATCCGTTGAGACAACTAAAATTAAAGAATGCTGTGGAAAAATCTTTATTAACTTTAACAACAGCTTAAAGGCTTTAAACTTTAGCGTTAATAAATATTGATATAGGAAGGTCAGGCGCGGCATCCCTCTCGAAGCTTTTCATATCAAATGAACAGCCGCGAAAGCTTTAAGACTAGAATGAAACAAAAAGAAAGGAAGCGAGGCGTTGACAAACAATTAATGGAACAAATAGTGAAACATTATACTATTTGTTTATTATTTTCATATATGCGGAATTAATAACATATTTTCACAATTGTTATATAGTCTATTCAGTTTATTCTTGACTCATATGAAGTATGTATATACATACATATCTCGTCGACAGCATATATAACTGTCCCAATTTAGCAGATAAAATCTTATCTGTCAATATTCTTTATCACGACCTTGTCATAATTCTTTCCAACGATATATTAGAATAGAAAATTCAAATTGTATCGAAAATTTGATAATGTTCTATATTCGAAGCAAAAATTTCGTTTATAAAAGGGCAAAAATGTTTTTTCAGTTTATTAGAAATTCATCCCTTATTAAGAGTTAGAATACAAGTCATACAAGTTGTAAATTTATAAATGTCAAAAAAAATGCATCTATACATATATATTGACAAAATTCCCGAAAACTGTAGTAAAATAACAAAAGAATGTAATGAGATGTTATGAGAATAGCATTACAAATTCCAAAAACAATATTTTTAATTTTATAAAGAGCACTAAAACTTGAAAATTTCAAATAACTTAGTTTTATGCAAAATGTATAATTTTTTATTTTTTACAATCGCAAAAATTGTAAAAATAAAAAATATATACTTATTATCAAACTTTTTTTATACGCATACGAATTAAATCATTAAAAACTGTTACTTTTACAATTATTTATTCGTGCAATGTAAAAAGAAATGTTTAAAAGTACATTCCTCAAGAAGAATACAAATTTATAAAAACTTTTATAAAGTATGAGCAGTATCTTCCAAGACAATTTAAGATAAAAGTATTATAATTTTTTAAAGTTTCATATTTTGACAAGTATTAATGAAAATAACAAAAAAATGAAGGTATTTCAAAAATATTCATAAATATTTTACAAGTCATTCTATATGTATATCAAGCTATGCCAAACTAAAAAATTAAGAATAATGATTTAAACTTAAGTTATACAATAATATTTGTAACATATCTTAATGTTTTTATGTATTAAATATACAAGTCGGATTATATAGAAAATTTAGAGTTTTATTTTTAAAAATATTTATAACATTGACATACCTAGTAAAATTTAATTAAATTTATTGAATTAATTAAAATGAAATTTAACTAAAACATTTCATCTGTCATATTTACTCTTCAAGCAGTGCAATTATTGTTTTAAAACATTTTTGTAATATACAATAGTTCGATAGTAGTTCTCAATGATTCATCTTATGTATGAACGTCAAGTTGCTTCTTATTCTAATAGATATCTCAAGAATATTCTAATACCTGTAAAAAATCCGTGGATTATTTATTCGCAAATGTTCATAATGTGCGCAATTCATCAAAATTCATATCGTAATTTTAAGTAACTTTGAACTATTCATCATACAAATTATTACAACCGGTTCTGTGATATAAACATTAAATTCGGATAACGTATTTCGAGCTTTGAGACAGATGGTGGAAGCACGCATATATTACATTCACCTACAAATATATAAAATAATTTAAAAAAGACAAAATAAACCATAAAAATATATAAAAAACGTTATATAAATTTCAACAAGTAACTTAGTTAATATTACCCTCGGGACGATTTTCACACAAATTTTCGACCAACTCCCGCATATCTTTGTTTACAAATGCCTTATTAACTAAATCAAAATATGTCATTTCGCTCCATACACGTATTCCTGAATGTGTTCCGTCTTTTAAAACTCCCGCAATGATGTTCACCTCATCAGATGATACCTCCTTTGTTTGAGAGAATGTGTATACGATTTTGTCAGAATATGAATATTTATCTAGATCACACGCTGACATCAAGACAGTGAAAATGGGTGGTACTGAAATCTATCAAATATAAAATGCATACAACATAAAAATGATATAGAGAAATTACATTTTCATTAATGCAATATTTAAAACGTATAAAAAGCTACAGACGTATTTGCAATAATTACATTATCTTTAGTAAAATGCTAGATTTTATTCGATAATTTTATATTATTAAGAATATTGACAATATTCAATCAGAAATTAGAAGAATTTATATTTTTACTTATGTAAATAAACTCAAAATATTATCTTTGTTGTCTTACTCTAGCATAGTAGGTATATTTGACAGATGGGGTGTCTTGGCACGGGAACATGGCTCTTGCCTGGTACGTAAACTGAAATAATTGAAATTTCTGTACATACAACGTACGTTCTTGTAAAAACAATTGCTTTGTATCTCTAATTAGTTTACCTTGTTGTTGGAGAATACAAAGGGATATGTATAGGCAGATTGCGGAGAAATCCAACATAATGCATTAGACTCGGGACTTGTTTTATACTTGATCTCAATTATATCTGAAAATCTGAAAATGCTATATCATGATGTATATGTACCTCAATTATTCACATATATGTAACATTGGTATGCAGAGTTTTGATTCAGAATTGTAGACAGTTTTCTATGTAATTTTGAGCAGTAAATACGAATCTGGTCGACAAAATTGTCCATTGCGTCAAACTATTGAGATATATGAAATAAAATAGAAAAAAATGATAATTTAATTACATTCATAAAAGTATTATAAAGAAAGTAAGTTATTTCCTTTATTTTGGTCGACAGTTTCACATAGTATTATTCTTTCTCTTTAAAATCAATTTTTATTTATCAACATGTGATTATTTTCTTACTGAGACATCAGTTTGAAGTTATAAACTTTTAAAAGCTGAGAAAAGTATAGCTTTTTAACAGAATGAAGCAACTGAGCTCTAGCACAAGTAAACTAAATATATTTTAAATAATATATTTATATAAACTATTGTATAAAAATATAATATTTATATAAAAATAATTAAATAATATATTTATTTAATTATTTAATATTAATTGTGTAAAATTTTAATT
The DNA here is from genome assembly GCA_928718305.1 of Tetramorium bicarinatum. Lineage (NCBI taxonomy): Eukaryota > Metazoa > Arthropoda > Insecta > Hymenoptera > Formicidae > Tetramorium > Tetramorium bicarinatum. The sequence continues at coordinate 23,471,164 of OV788325.1, forward strand.
TAGAAATCCGTCATATTGCAATCGTCATTTTGAATTTTGCAAATTTGATATAAGATTTTAAATTAGCAAAACTTTCTGAAATATATTAATTTACCCGCGCTAGTGCCCAGTTTCTTCACATTATTAAAGAATTATGCTCCTAACTGTAATATCTGTATTTGCAACATCTTCCAATATCCATTGTTTTATAAAAATATTCAATTTTGTTTTATACTCACTTTTCACTAGGTCTTTCTACAAATTCTGGTAATGTAATAATAAGTTTATTTCCAAATTTAGTAACAGACTTTCCAGATTCCATATTAGTATCAGTATCAGACTCAAATTCATACTTCAACTCTGAACCTCTCTTAAGAAAATCTGTAATACTTGATATAACAAGTCCATAACTATCTAAAAACTAATTTTTTATGTCATATATTATTCAATAGTTTTATTCAATACATAAATATATGTCTACTTACTATTTTCTCACATGAAGGTTTTCTTTTTAGATATATAAACGCACTTCCATGCAAAATTTTTTTACTAAAATCCACAAGTCAAAGCGGATATGAGTTACACGTGCACATTCTGATAATTAAAATTGTATAGAAAATAAATATATCCAAATAATAAGTAATGTTGTATAAGTATAATTATGTGACATGATATATAATTAAAACTATTCATATTAATTCATAATTTAATAAGTATTGCTTTTACAGTAGAAATAATTTTGACAGTTTTACGCCAAATTTAACAAAAAAAAAATTTACTTGAAACATAAGTTTGAAAAGAGGTAATGTTTGATTAAATAATGAGTTAATTTTGAAAATTTAAAGATTAGTAATTGTGAATTACTAATCTCTAAAATTTTAATCTGAAAATATACACAATACAGTTTTGTGTTTTAAACATGTTAAATAAGCTGAAAAGACCTCACTGTTTTCTTTAAATACAATCTTTAGCAATTTATTTTGAATGCTTAGTATAATATCTCTTAAATTTCTGTAATTAATTAATTAAAATACCTGAGTTTGTGTACGAAGAACGTTCAGGTTTCATTGTACAATATTTCAATAATTTTCTCAAGTAAATTTCGACGAGTCTGTTAATGATTATCTTCAAACTAACTCTCAAGAGCACAGTGCCGCTTTTTTTCTTCCTGAATTTTATGTTTCACAATATAGAGTTTGGTATTTGGATATCGAATAGATAAAACAGGTGTAAGCTTTAAATAACAAATATAATGATGTTTAGGTCAAACTCATTAATTGGAATTCTTTTTTTTAAATTACAGTTTTTAGACTTCGTTTATTTTCATTGCGTTTCAAGTCTTAAGCTAAAACAAAATATTACAGAGCATTCACTACAAAATAGTTGTGACCTTAAGTAATTTACAATTTTTGATTATGAAGAAATAACACTGACAGAAATGCTGTTTAATGTAGTTTAAATTGTGATAACAATTTCAAAATTATCAATCAAACAAGATGTATGCGGTAACAAATATATGAAAAATTAGCCTTTCTTCTGAAGAAATTAAGCGATATATTTTAGAAATGTGCAAATTATTCGAATTCGATTCGAATTCGAATTTCTATGATTCGAATCTGAACTATTCGAAAATTTCGAATCTAAATGGTTCAAATATAAATCATATATATTGTTAAAATCACGTAAAAAAAACTCTACGCTAATTAGCTAAGTCGCAAATTACAATTGGCAACTTGTGATCATTGTACAAATCTTCTTACAATTATGAGAGCCAATCAGGATGTATAGCACATGCACGAGCAAGACTAACTTAATCTAGGCTTTAGCTGCCTAAACAGTGTAGTATTTACATTACATTTTGTCAATTCTTTACAAATTTTTTTTATTTTGTTTATAAAAAAATATATTTATATATATAATTTAAAATATAATATATATGATTTATGAATAAATTTTTATTTTTAACAATGATTGTATGAAATTATAAAAATTTAATTATATGCGTATAAAAATTGAAATAATGTTAAGAATAAATAAAACGTATCTAAATATTGAAAATAAAATAGAGCTGTTTATTTTTAATTTAATTATTTAATTATTACAGATTTAATTATTACAGATAGTTTCAATGATTCGATTCGATTTTGTTCGATTCGGATTCGAAGCAGGAAATAAAATTCGATTCGATTTAATTCGACATAAAAAAATCTTTGATTCGCTTATCTCTAATATATTTACATATATAAACATGTTATTTTTTGTATGATAGAAGGTCCATTTATCAAGTTGAAGAATAATTATCATGTAATTTTAATTATTACAGATAGTTTCAATGATTCGATTCGATTTTGTTCGATTCGGATTCGAAGCAGGAAATAAAATTCGATTCGATTTAATTCGACATAAAAAAATCTTTGATTCGCTTATCTCTAATATATTTACATATATAATCATGTTATTTTTTGTATGATAGAAGGTCCATTTATCAAGTTGAAGAATAAAAACTAATATTGTTGAAATTGATAAGATGAATATTTGAAGAGATAAAAATTGTCTTTACGACATATATCTATTCAAAATAGAACGCTTGATAAAAGAGTGATTAAAGATTTGATTAAAGAGTGTTACTAATTGTAAAAAAATGATTTGCAAAGTATTTATATATTTATGAAATATTTCTTATCACTTTCCACATTATAAAATACATTACACATTAATATAAAATTCCTAAAATGCATATTCTTTTAGATACCTGCATATATTATTATTGTGCATTATTAAATATTACACTTTAGCATTATTTCAAGTCTATAAGATTTTGATTGATTTACTTTCCGTTTTTTACCTAATATATGTATTAAACGTATTGTTACATTTGTGAGAAAGATTATTTTTATGTTTTATATGTTTTATAGTTACATGTTATAATTTATTAAATTGTAGCATACAATTTCGCGAAGCGAATAATTTCGCAGATATTTTATTAGCAATTGAAATCCAGCGAACGTGAATCGTTAATAGGATTATTAGAATAAGGAATAACATCATAGCTGTTGTGAAAAAAAATAAACAATTAGAGTAGACTGAGGTAAATCGAATCACATTTTTCGATTCCCCTTCGATTTCCCTTTAAACCGAGCGCTTACATGCAACGACAAGCTGTACACGATGATACACACACACATTTTCTCTCTTGCTTTCTCGCTTTCTTACTCGCTTAAGGTACCTTTTCACGCTCGACGCTCATGTTCGCAGCATCAAAAGACGTCACGTGACCGAAAATACCGATGCGTCATTTTTGGCCACGTGTCATCTTTTGACGCTGAAAATGAGCGTCAGCGTGAAATGGTACCTTTATTTGTAAAAATTACCTTGTAATATTCGATAACTTCGTATTATCGTGTACAGCTGATTGTTACGCGTAAGCGCCCGCGTCTGATGATGAGTTACGCCGTCCCTGCTTACCTTCTGTACCCGTCCCGTAATTTGCAAACTATTTCCTCTTATAACTCAAAAAATAAACTTCGGACAAAATTTTCGTAGAGGAAAAATCGTCTCAGAATTAACTCAAGAAGATGACATTAAAATAACATAAGGTTATTTTAAATCACCCTGTATGCATACAGTAAAAGAATTTAATGTATTAAAGACATTTTGAAGATATTCCAAATATCCGAAGTAGTTCATGACACTATTGGAGATCTATGGGAGATCATGCTATAGGTTAGAAGGTACAATAAATTAATATTACTTACCCTTCGTATCTAAACAGGTACTTTATTCTTCTATCGAAAGTGATGAACATAAATTTTCTCTCTTCCTCTCCGTCTCTTTGTCTTTCTCTATAATTGATACAAATTTACACATAATACACACCTACATATCTACAGAACATGTCAGGTTGAGTGTTTGTACATCAGGATGTACAAAGTATAAATTAGCATTACTTACTTCTCAAACATAAACAGATTTTTTTTTCTTTCTTATATCAAAAAATCAATGCACATTAAAGAAAAAACGATCGACTATAATTGCTGTTCTGTATGCACATGCACTTCTGGTTATGGCTGCACAACACAGGATCAGGAATATTGGCTGTGTTCCAAAATTCACTGCCAATACTGAAAATCTATAGTGCACGTAACGTATACTATAGATTTTCAACTCTGGCAGTGAATTTTGGAACACAGATCGGCCAATTTTTTCGTGCACGTGCGTCAAGTATATGGCTAATGCAGTTAGCAATAGAAATGAGATCTTTATGTAGCCGTACACAATTTTTCATAAATTTATAAAAATGTTAATATATTATGTATTTAACACACACAATGCAAATAAATACATAAGAAATTAAATAACCAGGGCATCAATCATATAACTTTTCCATAGGGTGGAAACGTGAAAAATGAAAATTTTCATGTAAACGCAACGATTCCATTGGTTGGAATCTTAGAATCCACGTTAAACTTTTCACGTTTCGAAATTTACATGATCGATATCCTGTATCTCATAATAAAATAGTTGAAAAATGAAAAGGAATGTAAAAAATAATTTATAAAATAAGACATATTTAAATTAAAATAAAATATTTTATTTGACGATTTTTTCTTATCCTAGCAACAAATTCTGCATGATTCTGCATTCCGTCAAATAAAATATTTTTCTTTAATTTAAACGTGTTTTATTTTATTTTATAAATTGTTTTACTTTATTTTTCAGCTAATATTTTATTATTAAATACAGATTATTAAATTTTTTATATTTACATATTATGTGTATGTCTTTCCGATTCATATGATATGTTAGAATTGTTTAAATTTTTTTTAGAATTTATAAACGGAAGTTAGAAAATAATGACGATTTTTCCATTTTAAACATTTTTATTTTAAATAATTAAAGATAAACATTAAATCAATAAATGTTAAATATCTTGAAATAAACGTTAAGAAAATGTTCTTTAATTGCATTTTAAATAAATAATATACTGTGCGATAAATATAAAATTAACATTAAATAAATGTTTTTTTCAAACGTTATTTTAAATAATACATTAATATATAATAATACAAATGTTAAATAAACATTAAATTAACGTTATGTAAATATTTATCCAATTTATTTAAAATCAGTAAATTAAATTAATAATTAATGTAATATAAATCAAACAAATATTAAATAAATGCGTTTATAAATATTATTTTAAACAATTTATTAATATGGAATTAATATTACATAAATATTAAATAAATATTTGTTCTATTTATTATTTTAAATGATTAATTAGTGTAATATAAACATAAAATAATTATTAAATAAATTTTTTGCATATTATTTTTAACAATTTATTAATGTAAAATAAATATTAATTAAATGATATGTAAATATTTGTTCTAAATCATTACTTGAAATAAATAATTAATGTAAAACAAACGTTTAATAAATATCTAATAAATATTATTTAATATTATAAACTGAAATAATGTAAAAATAATTAAAAACAAATATTTGAAAATTGTTTAAAGATATTGTCTGCTGATTGGGTATGCGACGATTATATATACAGGGTGTTTCTTAAAGATCGCCCACTAAGTACATAGCGTTATTCCTTATGAAAAATTGAATCGAAAAGTTCTGAATCATTTTTTTCTATTTTTTTCTATTTTTCTATTTTTTTCTATTATGCTTAATAAAGCAGTAATTATTTTGTAATAACAATCCAATCAGTGTTGTCCTTTAGCTGGGAGTATGTCCGTGAGCCGCGTTTAATAGTATGCGTGGCGAATGTAGCAACAAATCGCTCACGCACACTATCACTATCAGGCGCGCGGCTCACTAACGTTCTCCCGGTTAAAAGACGATACCGATTGAATTATCTTTACAAAATAATTACTGTTTTATTATTTAATAGAAAAAAATGGTTCAGGACTTTTCGATTCAATTTTTCATAAGGAATAACGCTATGTGCTTAGTGGGCGGTCTTTAAGAAACACCCGTATAATGTTCTAGATGAAAATATCGTCATATTGAAGCAACATCGGGCAAAATCACTTTTATTTTCGTAATGAACTGATTATGTCTTAACAACTAATCGTCCGATGTAAGCGAGCTTGTATTTCTTGAAAATGTTAGATCTTTAGCTTTCGAACGAGACTAAGATTGTCTCAATGCAATTTTTCTGCGCGATGATACTGATTATTATATCTATCCATAATCTCAACCGTCGGAGTTGGTCAATCAAATATATTTATTGATAAGAGAATTGAATTATGTGTTTGATTTTACATAATTAGATGTATAATTTTTCTTATCTTTATCGTCTATGATCCAAGTTTACTATCAAAGTTTAATAACTTAAAATATAGAAATAATTATACATGTGTATATATTCAAATTTTATTAAATTTATTATAAAAAATATAAAAAGTGCTGTTGCATATTCTGCACGGCCGGTCTCTCAGGAATTGCTCCGATCGCCGTGAGGATCAATTTCTCACGCAATTAAGCGTAGAGCTACATTGAGAGTCTTTCCGCGCCACGTAATAAAACAAGTTATGCTTTCGCAAGTTAAGAAATTTATTGACGGCGAATTACAAGTTGGAACTTCTCGATTTGACTGTGTCGATCGTTTGACCTCAAAAGCGAGAGTGATTCTCGCGATCGGATCCTTGTCTTTAGTCTCGCTCTCGTCCCCACCACACTCTAAGAAATAAGTGTTTGATTATAAGTTGTTTTCCTTGTAGACTAGTTTTCATCATTTATAAGTAATTGAGTATCAGACGCTGTGTTTGAATATCAATGATTGATATTCAGTGGACAGCTAATAAGACGGTTCAAAATGTGTTTGATATTCAAACACAGCGTCTGATAATCAGTTACTTATAAATGATAAAAACTAGTCTATAAGGAAAACAACTTATAATCAAACACTTATTTCTTAGAGTGTTTCGTTTTTTTCCGAGTAAAACCGAATCATTATTGGCTTAACGCGTGAATTTCAAGCGCCGCTATCAGTCCCCCCTACGCGACACGGATTGCATCTTGCTGTCTCACTTACGTTTATGTGAATATCGCACAAGAGCAGAAACCTTTAATGTGCAAAATTAAAATTTGGTAAATAGCTCATTAGTATTGGCAGATTATTTCTTATCTACAAATCCAGAAAACAAATCTGAGTAATTGACAATTAATATTACATTGTGAAAATTAACAGATAATAACAGATAAATCGATATGTATGCGTGTAAAAGTTTCGATCATGAGTTTGAATGTGCATATTCTACATGATAACATTATTTAAAGAACGCTCAAAAATTGTTGTAACCTGGATAGGATTTTTAAATTAAAATCTTTATTAATGAATCTTACGTTGTTAAAATATTATATTGATGCAAATCTTAAATACAATGAAGAATTTACTAATATTAAGAATACAAAAGTAATACATAATATAATATCGATCGCACAAATTTTGCGGATGAAAAACCAGTTATGATATTTTCTGTGAAGTTTCCTTTGTCTCTAAATTCAAACTTTCTATCCTTGTCACAATATCGTCCGTCGATTTTACGATATTTGTAATGGAATTTTTATGAAGTTTTTCTCGTAAAATTTCTGTCGCTTGGCTGCTTATTTCGTTCCATGAGAAAGCGATATCTTCTTCCCGACATAATCGACTACAAACTACAAATCTAGCAACAAGTTTATGTTGATACGTGCCGACGATGAGATAAACTTGTTTTCTAGTCTGCAGACGATGTAAAAGTTCCTTTGTCAAACTGTCATCACCCTGAAAAGAGGAATAATCTTTTAGTTGTAAAAATCTTAAAAATAATTCAATAATGTTATAATTATAGTTGAAATTAAGAGAGAGATAATTCTGTCTATAATTAAAACTATTAAAAAATCTAATTTTATAACATAAATGATTAATTAATTATTTAAAATAAATAGAAATAAATTTATTTAATTAAAATAGAAATTTATGAATAAAAGAATAAAAATGTCTATGATTAAATTTTTATTTGCATACTGATAAAAGAGCTTATAATTAAAAAAAACATACTTTGATACGAAAACAGACAAGGCCCATAACGACTTCAGTGACTATTTCGAATCTATCATCCGATCTGACGTATTTCTCAAAAAGCTTTGCTAGTTTTATGGTATTTCTAATATGCTCCTGAAGTCCTTGCACTCCATAAATACGCATAACAAACCATAATTTTAATGATCGAAAACGTCGTCCCAATGGTATCTGCCAATTCTAACATGTTCAATTAATTTGTTAAAAAATGAACTGTTAAGACAGAAATATTATATTAGCAAAATTTATAAAATCTTACCCTATAATCTGGTACAAGTCCTTCCTTATCGTGGGCAAGATATATTCTGTTAACACTGAACGTTTCTACAAGTCGTCTTGAATCTTTTACCCTAAAAATAATGACGAATTACTACAAATATAAGTTTATCTCATAAATTATATTATCATTGTTACTATCTCTTATTTACAAATTTTTATTTTAACGAAATAAATTTGTTTTTATTTAATTCGAAAATTAAAATTTTGAATTCCATTTTTGTAAATTCCTAATAAATTTAAGTTAAATATTTTAAAAACATATATTTTATCTATCTTATTTCCTCTATTAGAAAATATGTAAATTTAGCTCAAATTTAAAAAGCTATTCACCTATTATACCAGAAGTGTAGTGAAATATTATAAAAAAATTTACAAACAGAAATTTACTTAAATATTTGATTAAATTATTTTTGCCTAATAATATCATCATTATACGTACCACATTACTGAAGCATCAAAGTTTGTAAGTAGCCATTTGTGGGCATTAATGTTAAAGGAATCCGCATATTGAATGCCGGACATTAAATATCGAAATTCCGGACAAATAAATGCTGCACCTGAATCAATACAATTAATTAAAGCGATAAAATTTATAATAAAAATACATGTACTTGTAATCTTATCTTATAATTAATCGAATAGCACAAACTCAATTTTTTTTATTAATAATATTTTAACGATTATTTGATGTAATATATTATGTTGAATATACATATATGTACAAGACAAAAATGCAAAATTAATAAAAAAGAGATAGATTGCCTGCATATGCAGCGTCAATATGCAACCATATATTGTATTCTTTGCATATTGGTCCTATCTCGTCGATATTGTCGAAGGCACAGGTGCCAGTAGTGCCTAAAGTCGCGACGACATAACACGGTATAAGGCCTTTCTCCAAATCTTCCTGTATCGCTTTCTTTAAAGTTTCTCCGCGCAGAGAGCACTTATCGTCCACTGGTAGCAATCTCATTGGCATTGAGCCTAAAATTCCTGCCTTTTCCACTGAAGAATTGGACTGATCTGAAAATTGGTGAAAAAATATGTGTAGACAAATATCTTAAGTAGGATAGACATAAAAATGTTAATAATTAATCTGCAGGATATTTAGATCGATATATTTATATTGTGAACTTCCTTTTCTTGCTCAACAGTTAAGTGATATTTTATTCAGTAATGTTCGCATATCCTCTTAAAATTTTTTTATTTTCATTGATACTCACTGGAAGTGTATGCGATCAATTTAGATTTAATATGATTCTCATCTTTCTCTGGATAAAGACATTTCATTCGACGCACTGTATGCTCTTTCGCAGCTAATAAACAAAGGAATGTACATTCACTTGCAGATCCCTAAAATTAATAAACTAATTAATGAAATTAATAAACTAAATACTATGTAACTAAATTTTTCAAGAATATTAATTTACAATATTAAATATATTAAAACGTGCAATTATTTATATGATAATAATATATTAGTAAAATTTAGGATATGTAAAGAAGATTGAAACGAAAACTTAAATTGATTAAAATACATGTAATAATTTTTTTGTGAAAGAGTATTATATAACATACATGAAATATATATAACGCAAATTATAATATTACAAATTTGATTTAAAACTATGATTTGTAACATTTTTTATATTCATATGTCCACTGTATAACGATGCAAACGATTAACAATTTATTGATGTATGATTCTCGCTTAGTGCGGGAGTTTCGAGTTTAAATCTCAGACTAGCTCGTTATTTTTATCACATTTTTTATGTAATTATGGTAATATCGCTTCAGTCATTCTCTAAAGTTCAGAAACTGTATAGTTTTGAAATTATATATTTATTAAAAATATTAATGCAATTCTATGCATTTTGTTAAAATTGCAAAATTCGTGATTTCATATGTAAATAATTATCTATCCACAGCTATAATTACCTGAATAACTCCTCCACCTAATTCATTGCTGCAATTCAAAAATTCGTTAGGTAACCCTAACAGTTTGCCAAGCCAATCACACATAATAACCTCGAGCTCGGTGCAAGCCGGAGATGCTATCCAGCTGAAACCGATACATCCAATCGCGGAGCTCAAAATTTCAGCGACCATAGCCGGATAGGAATTAGCCGTTGGAAAATACGCATGAAAGTACGGCGAGTTCCAATGTGTTATCTGCACATGTTGACAAAAAGGATAAATCTTATTTTTTCTTTTTATAATAATATAAAATATAAAAATGATATAATGTTTAAGATAATAAAAGAATTTTTTTCGTAATTTAGAGATGTTGAAAGTTTATTTAGTATGATCAAATTAAGTAAGCGAAAAAGTACGTTATAAGAGAAAATAAGCAATTAAACTAGAATATTAACTTTGAGCAACATAGACTAAGACAGCTTTTATTTGCGATTTGTTGAGTTTTATTTCCTCTTTTTTATTGTTAACTATATATTTTTTAAATTAATTTTTCTTTTTCTTTATTATGTCAAATATTATATTTGACATAAATAATATATAAAAATATTATTTTTATAATAATAAAAATTAATAATATTTGAATTTTCATTAATTTCACAAATCTGAGTACAAACATTTACTAACGTGATAACAATATCTTTTATGTCTAAAAAATAATTAAAAAATTTACCCCTGGCATAATATATTGTTCCACATCCTTGAGCACTTCTTGCCATTTTTCGGATTTTTCCGGCGCTTCTTTGGGCAATAATTTACTGAGATAATTCGGCTCCACATCCGGCAATACATTTCTGCTTCTTAAAGTCTCAGTATAATCCGCAACATAATCTATAGTCGTCTTGGCAAATTCCACGAATTCCGACGTATCCATATCTTCTGAATTCGAGAACACGTGACACAATCGCTCTGTACCACGTGTTAAAAAAGTTCGTTTTAATTAAAATTCCCATAACATAAAAATAACGAAACAAGGCAGTTGAACAGCAGCTTTCCATTTGTCATTAAAGTTAAGTTCATGCAGCAAATCGTTACTTCGCTAACGATACTTATGTAACTATACGTTGTTATAAATTTTATGATCGCTATCAAGATTTTATTTTGACTTAAACTACTTATTACAATTTGCACAAATCAGTTCTATCTTAAGCATGTCACATTAACACGTCTTTTAATTCTAAATTGTGAATAATTTTTAAAAAAGAATGAAATAGTGGATATATAACGGCACATAAAGTTGTCTTTATGTTGTTAACAAAAATTAGCATGTTATACAAGGACACAGAATTCTCTATAGTATTCTGTTATAAACGATATTGTCATAATATTAATGATTTGACTGCTAAAAGATAGCGCGGAAACGCTTAGTAGCTAAAAATAAAATTTCTCATACGTACGTGAAAATCTTTCGATAATATCTTGCTTTGCGTTTCTCTTTCTATTTTCAAGACAAATATTTTTATCTCTCAACGTTTATTTTATTTCCATTCATATACGATCCATTGCCGAACTCATATCTCTACGATCCACGCGTATTGTACGGAACAGCAAAAATTTCACTTCGTATGCACAACTCCTATAAACATTACCATCCAGCAGCGATTTTTCACTCGTATCTGGCTATCACCACTAAACTGAACACAATGTCGTATGCGAGAAAAATTTAACTGGCCAATCCGTACGATTGATGGACGCACGAGTCGGTGGACGATTCGGAAGTGTTTTCAGTCGAATACTCTCCTCTAACATTAAATACCGTTAAATACCCAGAAAACTTTCACTTGCTTTCTCCATAATTATGCCAAATTTGCTGATCGCGGAAGCGTTTTTTCTTTAATGCTCTGAAAATGTTCTTTCGCTTTAATTAACATCTTCTTTTAATTAAACGGCCCTTAAATTCTTTAATTCTAATTGAATGATGTATAAAAATAAAAATATTAGAATTTAATTAAATTTAGTGATTATCAAATTGGAAATAACTGCAATACTCATCATAACGAAATCTTTATTCAAACAATTACATTTGATTTAAAATATTATTCTTGTATAAAATTAGATAATTATAATTATAACTTTGAGATATCCAATTGAGAAGAGATACATTAAGGCAATAAGAATCAGCTGATTAAAATACATAAATTAATAAAAAATACCAAATATAATTAATGTCATTGAATGTAATTAATGTATCCATCGCGTTTCAATTCCATTTGTATTTTTGTCAAAAATAATGTATCGCAAAACATTAGGAATTTACATAATATTAATTCGGAAATAGTGTAAGTCAAATATAAATGAAATAATGTGCCAATATAAAATCAAGTTAACGTGAATACGTCTAAAATTGTAATGTTCTCGTATCTTCAAAAGATCCATAGAAGAAACTTCTGTGGATCATTTTGTATTGCCTCGATATATTTTTCTTTATTTTATACTCTTATACCTTTTTTCTTCTTCAAAGCAATAAGAGCAGACCACTGTACAGCAGGAGAGACCTTGCTTCACTGCAAAGAGTCATTCAATCTTACGCTTTATATATCTTCTGATTGCAGGTTAAGTTGTTCTAAAACATAAACCCACACAGAACAATATATTCGTTAAATATCTAGTATTTATATATCTATTTGATGTCCATATCTACTATGGATAACTCATAGATGTTTAATACATGTATAAAATATTTATATTTCCTGAATAACTAGTAAGGATATCTACTGGATACTTACTGGATATTTACTGGATTACATTTATTTATTTACTGAATTATCCACATATTTACATACATCAAATATCTACTGAGAATATCTGTTAGATATTTACGTATTATCCATATATTTATGTCTACTATATAAATAGCTATCAAAAATATCTAGTGGATATACACATATTATTTATATATCGATATTCATCAAGTATCTACACTGTAAAAAATTTATGTAAAATTACACCTATTATAGTAGGTAATATTGAGACCCACTCTAAATTGTAAATTTACAACTAAAAACATGTAAATTTTTGTGTGTTTATAACTCTACATATAAATTTTGCAAAAATTTCCTAATTTTTTTTTCAATTTGTGCATACACTGTAAAAAAAATTTGCAAATTAAAAAATTATTTTTATCTATGTACTGCAAAATTAGAGAAATACGCAAAAATTTACATGTTTTTAGTTGTAAATTTACAATTTAGAATGGGTCTCAATATTACACGTAATTTTACACAAATTTTTTACAGTGTATCAAGGACATCCAGTAGATATTTATATGTTATCTCTTCTAGTATTCCGTTTTTTTATACAAAGTTCTCGAAAAATCCGGAACCGGTCAAATATTTCAGAAACGGTGCATTTTAGAGAAAAATGTTTTAAATAAAAGTTATAATTTTTAATACTTAAAAAGACTTTAATACTTAAAAAGATAGGTGGCATTGTCAAGGTCATACAAAGGTCAATTTAATTTTTTTAAATGGAACCCTATTTTTATTGCATATTTTTGTAGCTTATCTCGAGAGCTTTCCAAAACACTATGGGATTATATTACATAAAAATAAAAATAGTTTACATTACTTTTTTAGAAGAAAAATGGTAAATAAAATTTACAAATTACTTTAGTCTTAAACTTTTTGACGGGAGTGTAGATGTTTAATGGATATTAGTCTATTTTTAGTCTATCCTATTTATCCTATTTATAGGATATTTATGAAAACTTGCATAGATGTGTAATAAACATATATAGAATATTGAATAGATATCCATAATATATGCATTTGATATCTATATAAATATACACAGAATTTTGATTAGATATTCAATGGAGATTGGTCTATATATTCTATGAATATTTATGAGACCTCGTATGGCGGACATTTGGATATTGAAAGTATGTAATGGTTGTTTCTTAGATATTCGTGGATATCTCTATTATCCATAAAAAAGATTTAGTAAATATCTAATACAAATCATGTTCTGTGTAAGTTCTGATTGCAGATTAAGTTGTTCTGAAACATAAAGTATCCGAGACTTAACGTGTCTTTTCTTTCTTTCTCTTCTTTTTCGTAAAAACCGAAACTTTGTCGGTTTTAAGACACTATCGATTTTTGTCACAATCTGTGATTTTTGTCTAATTATAACTTGCAGTTTTAACTGTAACTGTATTGAATATAATGATGACTCAATAAATTATTTATATTAATGAATCGAAGAGGAATTTTAATTTTTTAAATATTATTATGTTTATTATTATAAAAAAATTGTTATTAAAATTAAAATTTTTTTATGAATCATTTGATTTTTCTTGATTTGAAGTTTTATTTTTAGATATCAATGATTTCTTATAACTTTATAATTTGTTAGTTTGTTAAAATCTACTATGTAATATAAGAAACGATTTCGCTTGTATTCATATTTTACAGCATTAGTTGAATTTGCACATAACTGGTATCAATTTAGGATAACATTAGAATCAAATGCAATTCTATATAAATATTTCTAACTACTACTACTACTACTCTACATTATATAAAATTGTAAAACTATACATAAAATTTATTTTAATATTTTAATATATATGTATATAAAATCAATATAATTAATTAATTTTATTAAACCATTTCTGTGCTTATTATTTTTTATATAAATATTAATGATGAAACATCCAGATTCTATTTAATTTTAAGATAATGTTAGATAATTAAATACAGTTCTATGTAAATAAATAATTCTAATTATCACTTGTAATTATTACTAAAAAATATATATATCATGTACAAACTTGGTTTTAAGATATTTAAAGAATTAATGTAATCAATACCTTATAATTCTAACTTAATAACTAATATTTATAACAAATTTTAACGAGATTTTCTCGAAATTATTATTATCCTTAGTACAAATATTAATAATAAAAATTCATTCGAATAAATTTTTTCTTTATAATATCATAGTTTAAAATAATCGACGTAAACATTATTGTATAACACAATGCAAATAGAAAAATAATGTGCAAAAAGAAAGAATTGCGGGCTCGTCCGGGATTTGAACCCGGGACCTCTCGCACCCGAAGCGAGAATCATACCCCTAGACCAACGAGCCTTATGAAAAGTTTTTCGTTCTTGATCTTCCACATGGTCGGAAACACAAAGTGAAACAAAATTAAACATATAAAAAAGTTATTTATCTAACGAAAAATACTTAATATATTTGAAATAGTTACGTGCATGACATTGGCTATTTGAGTGTCAATCATGTAATTCTGGAAAACATGAAAAGTAAAAAGTTTCGCGTGAATTTAAGGATTTTAACCAATAAAATCGTTGCGTTTACGTGAAACTTATCACCTTTTACGTTTCTAAAAATTGCATATGATCGATATCCTGATTATCTTCTGTTTAACACGATTATTGTTTTATGGAATATTCTATTTGTCGCCTTTCTCACACAGCGTGTTCGTTATTTTTTTATTATTTATTCTATTCGTTAAACGTGCACTTTTCTTTCCTATCGTTAAGAAGATTCTCTAGTCATGTTATCTAACATTTTTATTTTTAAAGTATATTTTAATACAAAATAATATAATATTTTACATTATATTGAACATAGCTATATTTTAATTTTTTATTTGTGAGTTCTTTGGATTTATTAGATATTTTATTTCAGATATTAGATATTAAATATTTTAATTTAAATTTGTTCAAATTTTTAAATAAGAGACTTTAAAATAAACTATTAAGACATACAGAATATAGCATTGTAAAGGCATACATCTATAATACTTGACTCTATCAGTTTATGATACATAAATACGAGTCATGTATGCAATATATGATTGACTAATATTTGATAACCATAGAGGTCAACCGTTATCGGAGGAGACATTCTCGACATGGCTCGTTGGTCTAGGGGTATGATTCTCGCTTAGGGTGCGAGAGGTCCCGGGTTCAAATCCCGGACGAGCCCGTCTTTTTTTTTATTAATTCAACTTTCTTAATGACATACTTTCACGACTTTCAGTTTGGCAACCCGTTGCTGCAACGACACTAGTATTATGATACATCACATTTCATTATTAATGAATACATCAAGTTTTAAATTCTTTATCTATTTTCCATAGTAGATTAAGTCACGTTGTTTAGATTAATTTTGTCACGTGCACCAAAGCAAAATGAAGATAACAAATATAGGCTTAGTGAATTATACTGCTTATAAATGTGGGAAAAACTAATATATCAATATTAGTTTCATTAAAAATTTTATTCAGATACTTGTAATTGTTTATAATTAACGCAAGATTTAAAAAAACCGAAGATTAATTTCTATTCACGAAGAGAAAGTAGACAAACAATATAAATAGAAAGCAGGCGAGGATTGCTGTACTTTGTGTCACTTTCAAATTTCATGTTTAAAATTGCTTGAGACTACTTTAATTTTTTTTTCATTAAATAATTATTGCATAATGTATTATAATACACTTGTTTGTCTTGAACTATTACAATTAAAAATTAAAAGCAGAAAGGAGAAATTGTAAATAAAAAATAAAAAATAATGTTACTTTTTTGAAAAATTTATATACCCTTTTTATTTAAACTTTTACATATAATTAACTTACACATAGAACGATATGCAAATTATCCAAATAACAATTCGAATAGGGTAGATAAATAATTAATCATTAAACAAAAATAAAATATAGTAAAAATTTATGTAACATTCAGAATGCTTCTAAGAAACAAGATATATTTCTGGTAACATTAAATTTGCCCTCTACTTTTTCTCGTCAAAGTTCGGTCATGACAATCATTTTGTTCACGGTCGCACTTTTTTAAGGTAATAAATATGATTACGTAAGTGATTTTACATAATCTAATTAGATCTATTAAGACATACAAAATATAGCATCGTAAAAGCATAAATAATAATTGCAATATATATGCATCTAAAATGTTTATTTTGTGTAAGTG
The DNA here is from genome assembly GCA_928718305.1 of Tetramorium bicarinatum. NCBI lineage: Eukaryota > Metazoa > Arthropoda > Insecta > Hymenoptera > Formicidae > Tetramorium > Tetramorium bicarinatum. The sequence goes on from OV788325.1 coordinate 23,488,435, forward strand.
TTCGCATAACATATTCACATGTAGTGTTTACCTCACTTTATTACTCTTGTGTGAGTAAAGCATTTATTAGTTCTAAAAATTCTTGAGTGTACAATATTTCAAATACGATACATACTTAGTTATTACAAACATGATACTTTTCGTGCGGATTCTGAGAATTTTCTAATGCTTTGTCAATTATTTTTATATTATAAGAAATAGTTATATTTTGTTTATATGATACATATCATTGTTTCAATATTTTTCAAGATTATATGAGTAAAAGTTATTTTAATAATTATTAACTTCTACAAGAAATATTATGTCAACTTTGTTTTCATCATTTCAAAATTCTTCAGCTGCATTCAGTAAATGTATTGCAAAATTGACTGTATAAAACATAATATTTTTAAAGCCGAATAAAATATGGCCATGAACAACATGAGAAAACTGATTGTCACGGCCAATTGTTTCTTATGCTATTCTCTCTCCCCTTCTCAATTTTTATTTTAATAATTTTGTCATTACATTTTAGAATCGGTGAATAATAGTAATTAAAATTTTGATGTCATTATGAATCAGTTAAAATTATTTTAATAAAATACAAATCAGATAGCAATACATTGACTGCAATCTTATTATATCAAGTATCTAGTTATTAACAACGATAAAAGCTTCGCAATGATTAATAACGTCTTTAAATATATATATATATATATATATATAATAAAATTATTTTATTAAAATACAAATTAGATAGCAATATATTGACTGCAATCTTATTATATCAGGTAGTTTTTAACAATGATAAAAGCTTCGCAATCATTAATAACGTTTTTATACATATAAACATTGCTCTTTTCTTTTCACTTTAATTTTACTTTAATTTAATTTAATAATTACATAATAATTATTACTATTCTTTATATAATTATTACTATTATTCTTACTTTCATAATTATAACAAATAAGAAATTATAAAGAATAAAGAATTAAAGAATTAAAAAAAACTTTTGAGTACAAGCATATTTCTTACGTTGAATTTATGTTTACTTTTTTAATAATTGTTTGACTTGATTTTTTAATTTGTCTGTGCAATGACATAATTTTTTAATTATGTCTGTGCAATGAATAACTCGTTCTAAAATACAAATAATATTAAAATAATGTGCATTATATTCCATATATTAATACTTAAAAATATTTCAATACAAAATAAAGAAATAAAATATTTAATAAAATAAATTTAACCGACAATGAAAAGGGGCAAAAAGCCGTTATAAGGTATTTGTGTAAAATATGAATTTATTACAAACAATTAATAACTCACGCATTTTGGTCTACCACCTTCAGTGACTGACAAATTAATTAGCGAATATATTAACTATAAGTACGCGAGAGTAATAAAAATATAAATATAAGTATATATATATAAATATAATATATAATATATAATAAATATATATAAATATAAGTAATAAAATATAAATATAAGTAATAAAAATAAAAAGAAATCTGCAAGATAAACCTGTTCCGATGCATCAAAAGTGAGAGAACTATAATGTTAAATAATGTTAAAAAATAAGACAGTACGTTACACAGTAAATAAAATATAAACTAAAATTTAAAAAAAAAGATCCCTAATTCACGGGATAGAGGCCCCGGAGGGATTCGAACCCTCGATCTCCTGTTTACTAGACAGGCGCTTTAACCAACTAAGCCACGGCGCCTATGTGATATTACACCGTTATCATTATCACTATATAAGAACAGTCAACACATGCTTTTACAAAATTATGTAAAAATCTTTAAAAGAGCCATTTGTGATTATCAATACATTCCGAATTATACCGCATTAATTCTAAGAAATGTTTTAAGCAAAATTGGTAAAACTTCTCTAATAAAAATAGAAAAAGTTATTTTCGTAAAGAAAAATACATTAGAAACTATTTACAAGAATATTTTTCTGATACTTAACTGTTGTTTTTGTCAAAAAAAAATTTATAAGAATAATTTTTGTAATTGTTGTTCTCTTTTCTCGTTACAACAGATTTTTACGAAAAGAATAAAAAAAGGTAAGTCTGGAGGCGCCGGGTATCGATCCCGGTACCTCTCGCATGCTAAGCGAGCGCTCTACCATCTGAGCTACGCCCCCTTCGAATACAGCTCTCCTATATAGAGTACAAACAGTAACTAAATACAAAATACTTACCGTACTTTATACATAATATATAAAGGAGCATGCAAATATTAATTGTAAAAATTTAAACACGCATAATTGAAAATTTTTAATTTTTTACACAGTTAGATACATATGCAAGATAAAAATTTAAAAAATTTATGTCTTACTAAATCTAAACAAAGCTTTATTTTAAATATTAACATGATATCTAATTATCTTCACTTAATATATTTAACTTGTAAGAATAATTAAAAAGAATCGAATACAAATTGTACAAATTCTGAAAATCTGTAATTTATTATTATATATCATCGTAATAAATAATGCAATGGAAAACGCATTATATTGAAAGAACTACGTGCACAGAGAAAACATATGTATCTACAATCAGATATCAAATAACTTTAAGGATCTACTACTTTTATATCGAACTGCGAAAATTAAGGGAAATAAAATTTAGCAAAGACTTTTTCACTACGCACAGTCAGCACATTCAGTAATTCACAAGAATGGAACAGAGCGAAATGGAAAATTTGCGGTAGCGGCAGAAAATTGGATCTTTGTGACGCTCCGTGTTACTTTTATTACCATTTACTACAGGTTTTCCTTATACCAGGACAAAAATAGTCCCAAGGTTTGGACTAGAATGTTCGTTCTGCTATTAAATACAAGTGATATTTTTATTTCTACAAGAGACAATAAAATTCTGTAATGTTCTATAGAATGTTTTGTAATTTTGAAAAGATTTTTATATCTATGAAAAAAATATCTTCATGAAAGAAAAATTTTACCACACATTTAGATATAATTAACAAGTATAAATTTAGGTAAATAAATGAAATTAGATTTGAAATCATTTTGACGGGATTAACATTATAACACATTTAATATGTATAATACTATAGCTGTATATTTTCTGTAAAATATTAATATGATTAATTGTAAAACGTCAAGCGATTGAATATGAGGTTACTGGTTAAGGTGGCTTCACACATGCGGCATTCTGACGAAACTCAAAGGACGCGAATCTTCACGAATCAATCCATTGTCGCGCTACACTTACTGTGAATCGCCAATAGTGTGGAAGATTTATACTGGCGAATAACGAATCTTTCCGAATGTCCAACGAATTTCTACGAATTGCGAATTACAAATCACGAATAGTGTAGCGTTAGCATTGAATCGTGCGTGCGAAACGAATATTCGTCGAGCTACGAATATTTTCCGCTCGATATCGATCTTGTGAGACGAATCGAAGTATCTGAATGAAATGTTCGCGGAATACGCGTATATATGGATACGCATGCTCGCCATTAGACAAGTATCTCAGTAAATAGTTTGCCAAACACGAATATTCGAGATATTGTGTCGCATGTGTGGAGCCGCCTTTACGTTAAAACCGGTAAAGTGAAACTGGGAAAACAAGTCCACGCGCGCGCTTCCAAACTAACGCTCGTAATGGCCGCTAGATGGCTCACTAGATGACTCGCTTTCTCGTAAACAAAATTCATCAACGTATGCTATAAGTACACGAGCCAAGCAACGCTCCAGCACTCTGGTTTCCCTTCAAGTCACGCATAAATCTTTCGCCTTTTACTAAAGATTTCCGTGGAGGGGAACAATTGATGAGTCTATAGACTAATTTTTTGTGTACCCAACGAAAGTTGGGTCAAAATTTAAATCTAAAAATAAAATTTTTTTCTAGGTGAATATTCCCTCGAAGCAGAAAACTTCCCGTAGTTTCTATTCTTACTTTTGAAAACATAATTTTCGAAACTAATTTATCTCTTTACTTTCCTTTTTCTAATAAGAATTTATTTATACCTGATATTCTTAAATTAAAAGATCAATTCCTCTATATGGTAAAAATTAAAGTAGGAGGCAGTTGTAATACTTTTACCGTGCCATTATTAAAAATCTTAATATTTCCTTGGATTATTCAGAATATAATACTATATAAGGAATTTAATAGAAAGAGAGAAAGTCTCTAATCTAATCTTACTTTTTATAAATGTCGAACAATTAAATAATATTTATAAGTTTATCCTTGATAGAAAATGATCTTGACAAAATTAATCAGTAGAGAATCTGGTTATAGTCACTCTATTCACGATAATTAAATGCTTAATCGAAATATTTGTTCTATAATAAGAAGAATATAAAGAAGAATCCAGTCTTTTTAAATAAGAAAAAACTAATCCTGACACACATAATCTTTTATCATACTAAAATTCCTTCACACGATTTAAATTCTTATCAATAATCTATATATCGTGAAATATAATAGAATCAATTGTGCAAAAAGCAAAGAAAATTACTGCAGGCTAGATATATATCTTCTTATTAGAAGCTAAATGTTACGAAATGTTAGAAAATATTAATCGTAAAAATAATACGATTGATCAGCTGTGAGAAATTTATAGACTACAGGTGCCATCTTTCGTCAATTCTCATTAAACGATTATTTACTACGTAGTCACGTCAGATGGCGCCACGTATCCTAAAATGATTCGTATTTTTCATTGTTGGTATAAAACCGTATTTATCTCGAAATATAATTCTATCTCATATCCGCTTGGTACAATTCGTAGTTTCGACACGCGTGTCGAAAGCACACCTATTCTTATCGCAATTCTTAATTATTTATATCTTAAGTTACTTCAAAGTTGAATGTATGAACTACGCGCGCACTAATCCGGGCGCCACGCAGTTTCGACGCGATGGTACGGAACGCGAGAACGCGATCGCTTCGCAATTAATTGCGAATTTTATTCGTTAAAAGTGTGCAGCACGCACAAATTTCTGTCCACTAAAGTGACAGGCGCTAGAATGTATGTATGTATGTATGTATGTATGTACATACACTACCCGGCACAAATGCCTGAACATGTCAAACTCTCGAGATATCGAACATGGTCATTCGGGCGCATCGTATCATATACTCGTGCGCTGAATCCAGGCGATCGACTGTCGACGTACCTTTTATTAGACCCCAACATCAGGAATCTCAATCGTTGTAACGATATCCCAACATCAGGAATCTCAATCGTCCGTAACGATATCACCCGTGTTTTATTACGTTTTCAAAATCCGTCCGTGAATATCAGTTCAATCAACCCAGGTAGCAAGCTGACGTTATTTGTCATTTTGACGTCAAAATGTCGTCAAAAACGTTATTTTCAAAATGACGATAAATAACGTCAGTTTGCTACCTGGAAAGTGAACTACGCGTGTCATTACTCATAAAATAGATTTGCATGGACACTTAATTGAGATATTTATACATGACTTAATTGAATATACATTAAATTACATACACGAATGGAATACTATGAAACAGAATGCGTTCTATCTTGCGGTCTGCATTTCACGTGTCGCGGTACGAATCCGTGCATAATTAAGTGCGCCTTCGCCGTAATCGCCGATTTCGTCAAGCCGATGTGATGCACTTCTAGAATTTAAAACGGACAAATTGCAATATTGTAAATATTGCAAATAACAATAATTATACAATATTTAAATATACATACTGCGATAATTTATAATTACAAATCGCATCTTTTTGCAGAAATTTGCATTTCCTGCGAATGAATAATTAAATACAAAAATATTTCTTTTTTCTATTTTAAAATTTGTAAAATTTTTTTCAGAAATAAGCGATTAATTTAATAGCACTTAGCACCAAAGTTCTAAGCATGTGTTTTATAATGAAAAATTTATTTTTTCTGAATCAATCATTTCTTAATCAAAATCACATATCTTTATCAACTTCATCCAATTTTAATTTGATTAAAATACTAATTATTATCCAACATTGATACAGGCTTTCATGTGCAGTTATGTAAGCTTTACATTTTGCTTTGAATTTAATTCTTACTTCTATGATAATGATGTTTACGTCAACTACATCATGTAATAGTTCACATTAGATACATTTAGGAAACATAAAAACTAACATATGCTACTAAGAATACCATGTCAAAGAGAGAGAAAAATGTACAATATAAATTTTTAAATTTCAAAAAAATATTAAATTCTTATTTTTCCCGATACGTATAATAATAATTTCTTGAATAATGAGTTACATAAAATTATATATATTAAAAATGTAACTTATTAATTATTCATATATATACAATTTTTGTAAAAAATCAAAGGATAATGCAAAATACATAAACGTAGATATCTATAAATTAATTGTTTTATGAAAATATTAAGCACTGTATGTTACCGCGGGTGATAAAGCATTTCCCGTATAGTTATCTCTCGCATACTACAAGATGGCGAAAGAGGTTCAGTTATTCGTACGAACACTTAATTATTCGTACAAACATTTAAAGTGAAATGAACCTCAAATAAAAGACAAAATTAGTTTAATATTTTATACAAAGGATATTAGTGTAAACTTTTTGTAAAGAATTAGAGATGATACACGCATATTTAGCATTTTCTACAGTTTCTGTATTTTCTATATTAATCTTGCAACACATTATCTCAAATTAACAAAGGAAATAACCTGTGTCTCTAACATTTACTTTGAAAATGCTGATTTTTTTTCCGTCAATTGTATGAACAGAAATGGATTTTAAATTATAAAGTAAAAATATTCACATTATAATAAATATATTAACTCCGTCAATTCAACAAACTTCTACTATGAAGAAGATATAGAAGTAACTAAATTTATAAAATAACAATTACTGAAAAATTTAATATTAATATTTCTCATGTCCAATTAACAAATAATTTAATATTTCGCAAGATCATACATCTCCGAAAATCTGTATTGCGCTTTATCAAAAAGATTTTTCTCTCGTAATATAATCGTAGGCATATTAATTAATCAGGCATCGAATAAATTTCGTTTCCACGAAAAGTGATACACGAGTTATATTACTAACGACAAGTATAATTTTTAATAACAAGAAACTGCTAGCTTCGACAAGATACGTGCGAGGATGAGCTCGCGGTACACCTCGATGTCCCTAGCAGCAGGGGGCTCCCTCGATTGAAAAAGGGACAACCGATAACGGCATGAAGGGTAGATGAAATGGAGGTTCGTTTACCCCTAGTATGGAAGAGTCACCCCGTCCTCATCGATCCTCATCCTCCGCCTTCTCTCCACAGTCGTCTCTCTTTCCGCGCGCTTCTCCCCCCGTTTCTCCAACATCCCCTTGTATTTTCCCTCAACTGCCGTCACTGCTTCCATCCCTCTATCTCCCTCTCTCCTCACCTCCCTCTTCGTCGCTCTTCACCGTACCCTCTCTATCTTCCAACGTTCACCCTTTAAGCCTTCGCCCGCGTTCTTCCCCATCCCTCCGTTCTCTTTCCCTTTTCGCCCTCACCGCCGCCTTGTCAGCCTCGCGAAGAAATTCACTTTCGCGAAAAAAAAGGGAAAAAGGCACGAAAAATCGATGCGCCACGCCGATTGGCCGCGCTCGGCCGGGCTAGCGTCTGCATTCGTTCGCGGCGTGCTCGTGGGCGTGGCTTAAAGATGAGCTCTCGCTGTGTCATCGCTTATATTGATCCTACACTACCCGGTGTGTACGCAGCACCCACCGACGCTACACCCACACGAGGGACCCACGGCTGCGCCGGCCTCGCGATGCGTTCACGGGCGCGCGATGCGTCCACAAGCGAGATCGCGAGCGTGCACAGTCGGGGTGCGCATAACACCGCGGCACCTGCATGCATTACGTGTGTATGTACATACATACAGGGATATACGGGGTGGTCTGAAAAAGTTGGGATCCTGTCTCAATCCGGCTTAATTTTAATGATTTCGCATATCGTCATTATCAGCATTAAATTTCAGACTGTGTGAGTGATGTCTATAAGGGAGAGTTTCGAATTATGCCTTCTATTAAAATGCTTTATACGTTCATTTGTGATGAAGAAAGCATGACAATCCGTGTATGGTCAATCACGTTTAAAACAATAGAATTAGAATAGCAATTGAACTCATCATAATTATGTTTATCTTCTGAATGATGTGTTTGATTGAAGAATTCGTAATTATTCTTTTCTAAGCGAAAATTCAATCAGTATCCTCAGCTTTTTTTAATTATTTATTTTAACAAAATAATCTTTATAATCTTTATATTATCTTATATAATCTTTATAATATATAGGCAAACGTAAGTTGGCTTTCTTTTTATAATACTGGAATTAAATTTTTTAAAAAAGAAATTTCTTTTTTTAATACAAAAATCTTTATACTATTTTATTATAAACAAAGATTTTGCTTATAAATGCTCATTATCGATATTCACCTTTTCTGGTTCACCCTGTATGTGATTCGCGCACACATACGCGTGCAATGTAGTGTATAGAGAAATTACGAATCACACGAGGTGACATTCACGTATATTTGCATAATGGATATGCGAGCATGTGTCGCACGTTAAAATGCCTGACGGAGTTCTTCGCGAACAGGAAGAAATTGTGCTAATTTAATTCGTTCTAGGAAAATGATCTTTATACGTGAATTTCATATTTTTTCATAATCCGGATCCATTCGCAGCTAATTTTTCAAAGTAGTTGACGAGAATCTAGCATAGTTATTTGTGTCTAGAATAACATACATATATTTATTAAGATATTTTTTATTTTATAAGACAAAATACTTGCAATAATGATTACCGAAGGATCATTCTAAAAAGTATGATTTAATTTCATAAAATAATGAGACATTGATGTTGCAATGCGTAAGTTCATGATAGAATTAAGAGAACTGAATGTATCTTACATAATATTACATATCACTTTATTCTTTTACATAAAATATATTATAATTAAATAATATACATACATGTTATTTAATTATAAAGTATAACATGGGGGACATAAATGAATGTTGTATAGAAAATATTTCTTACCATCCCGTGAAAAGTAGTTTTATAATTTGTTGGTCATTGCTTCTGTCATAATGGTAATAATAAAAGGCGAAATAAAATGTAAAATGTAAAATGCTCTGTATAAAACAAAGACGAAATAATGCGCTGAGAACGCGCATGAAAAGAGAATTTCTGGTATTTAGTGAGTGAATCTTTGATTGAATCCTGAATTATCGATTTGCAGAATTTCGAGATCGAAGACTGTGCGTAAGGGAAATCCGTGACTAATTTATCTACTAGATACTCGCTTCATAATGGACGACATATATATTTGGGTTAATGGTGCTAGTTGGTTTGATGCCAGGATCCGGATACGACATATACCTATATGTCGTAAGAATTATATATACGTGGATAAGAGTGCCAGTTATTTTTGAGAGCTCCGCGTATAAGCGCGATAACATAGCAAACACACGTGGCTTACTTTTGTTTGAATTGCCCACTGCGAGAAAAATTATCGTTAGCAATTAGAATCTATTAGCTTATTAACTTCCGAAAAGCATTTTAAGTTATAAATAAAATGTGACACAAATTAATTCTTTCATTTATAATTAAACAGATTTCAAAGCACTCTAATAAATTAGTAAATTATATTTTTTTGTACATTAGCTTTGGAATTATATTTTTTTGCATTTAAATACGCAAATATTTATTAAAATATGTAATAAAATATTTCTATATCTATACAATTACATACACTGAGAAAAAAAATCGTTTGTACGAACTAAATTTGTATAGTTGTTGAATTCAAATCAATGATTGATTCAACAATTTTAGTTTTTCTTAGTTTTTTACTTGCACTAAAAAAAGTATGGTTTATTCATATAATATTTTATGTCATTGTAATAATCTTTAGTTGAACGTATCGGACTAAATATTTTAGTTAGACAAAATAGATTTTGCATTTTTCAACAAATTTTTTTTCTCAGTGTACACTTTAATATTTCGACGCTCAATTATCAGAATTATATTATATAAATATATGTAAATTTAAGCATAGATCAATTTTTCAGATATGGATAAATTTCCAAAATTTTAATTGACATTTTACATGATTCATATATATTTTTATTTTATAATCTAATCAACAGTGATTTAATTTTCTTGCTTCTAGCGAAAAATCCATTAATATCGTCCGGAAGTATCCGGAAACGAATGCTTTTCCGATGATAGATTTGTTGAGACTTAACGAAGACTGACGGAATGCTAAAGACGGTTAAAATAGAGCCTGTGTAAATATGCGCGCGTATAAATATCGACGCTGCGAAATAACCGCGTATCTCCGATGTGCCGAGCAAGATTAGATCTAATCTTACTTGCGATTCGAGGCGACCAACGAAAGAAAAGATATATGGATAATGTAATTGGTATGACTTAAAAGCCACTGATACTTCTTCTATCGCCTGATAATTATTTCATTAGGAGAAAATGTTCATTGGATTAAAGTTAGATCGATGTGACTTTTGTCCAATGATTATGCCTGTCAATATCGTTCCGTGACGCGGCAGCGCGAGTTAGACTTACTGCTACGAGGAACAAAGTTATGGATAAGTCAGTCACGATCAAGATAGTCGAGCTTCATACGTCACGTAATAAATATCCTTAGCAACGAACGAACGAACTTTCATTTCATGTTCTTTTTATCCGGTCTACAAAACGTAGTAACTTTTGTACAAATTTATGCTACGATTTATATGAAGTGTATTTACGTCACGTCAATCAAATTATCGTGAATGATCTTTCGATCGCTCAACGATTACTTTATCAATGAATTATTGAAGTAATCGCAAAGCTAATTAATTACTGCCTAGCATGGGCGGAAAAAAGCGTGACCGCTTCGAAACACCTTGTATAAAACGTAATCTCTTCTACCTGCCTATATGGATGCGAATCAAATTTTCGTTCCGCCCGTCGTTGTCGGTGCATTTAAACGCAGCGTGTGCAATCGACTCTCGAACTTTAGGAGGCGAGCACAGAGGCGGACGCGCGCGAAACAAAACAAGGAAGGGATGAGTTATACCGTGACCGTTTTGATGGATTAATTCGCAAACCAAACGGAAGGTTGCATAGACCGACTTCGACGTTACCCGCTTTATTTTTCTCGTTAAACTGGCAAGCATTGTAAAACGACCAACTGGACTGTTCATCGATTTGTAAAGTACGTTGGAGTATCTGTCATTGATTTTTATGCAATAAGAGGGATAATAATGATGACACGATCGACGAATATTATATATATAAGAGGAAATTAGAATCCTTTATAGATCTACAATAGTAGGTTAATAAACTAATTTTATACTTTTCAGAAAAAGAAACCGTAACAATAATTCGCAATACTGGAATATAAACGTAAATCTCTTGATAATATTAGAAAACACAAAACTTGATATCCGATGATTTTCTTTGTTTTTCTGTACAACTGCAACAATCTATATTAATTGATAAGATCGTAAAATATGAATTTCTTTATGGTTATCATTCATAATGGTGTAGAGAATATTTAGACCAAATCGAGATAAGCGAAACGGTATAATAACATAACAGTAGGAGCGGTTGGCTTAGCAGTGAGAATGCCTTTCGGAACGAAGGATCCTGAGTTCAAATCCGGTCGGGGCTCCTTCAATTTTTCCGTCGCTTATAGTTTCAAAAGTGAGATACGATTCACCTACCCTCGGGCAGGAGAGGCCCACAAAGAGGGTTAAGGTGGGGTTTTACAAGGATGCACAAGGTGCATCTGACGACATTCAGAGAAGAATGTCTTGTCGAAGCAGCGAGGCAGTCTGTACGGATTGAGGATGGACTCGGAGAGGAGTCATCAGGGACATTCGAGGACGAATACCGTCAGGCTGGCCAAGCTGTAGAGAATATTTAGGGCCGTTAGGCCAAGAGATTCTATAAAACTGACAAGCTTCAGTTGAAACTATTAGTGCGTGTTGTAGTTGTCACGGTACATGACTTTCTGTTCGAATAATTGTACACGATGGAAAAACGGCTCAAATTTTTTTTGGAATAAAGAGTGAGTATTCAATTCAATTAGCCAGAATCTTAAAAAATTCGTCAAGAACCCTTAAAAGTTTGAAATGTATGAAATATATTGTAGCATAGATATATTTTTCAAGAACAAAATTTCAATTAATTGAAACTCGTGAATTAGGATTCAGTTAAATAAGTTCACTATTTTTTATATATAAATAAAAAAAATATGAATTCTTAATTTTCTTTTTGCCGTCGTATAATGCATTTGGTTTCCTTTTTATTTAGAAATATGTTGATCGTAAACATATATAATTTTTTTCTCCTGAATATATACATATTTATTACTAATAGCAATGTTATTGCATTTAATGTTATTATCGATTAATATTCGTATTCTTATTATAAAATTCTGATAATAATACATTAGAATAATACATTAGAAAGTTTTAATTTTGAATTATTTGTATTTGAATCATATATATATATATATATATATATATTTAAGTGTACACATTATTTAGTTGTTAGATTAAAACTGTTATTTTTAGAATTCAAATTATTCGTTATTTTAATATTTAAAGTTATAATTTTTGTATTCTCTATGTCTCTATAAAAACACTTTAGAAATTTATTATTGATAGATAAAGTATACTGTGCAAAATGAAGGTTTATCCATACTTTTATTGTAATATACGAAAGTGTAATAATTACTTTTGGAACGAAGGATCTTGATTTCAAATCCGGTCGAAGCTCTTTTAAATTTTCCGTCGCTTACAATAGAAAGCTTTCAAATTATATACTGGACGTCGCAAGAATTCCATCAGGATTTCTAAATTATACAAGTAAATTAAGGAAAATTACAGTAATTTACTTTAATTAATAATTTGTCAGCGAATCCATTATCTAAGATAATGCACTCTCCGTAGGAATATTCGTTATTCATAACGTAGTTTTTCATCGTTATATATATATATAATGTACAAATATATGACATACGTAAAATTTCCGACGACAAAATCAAACGTAAATTTATGAAAAAGATCGCTAAAAGGTAATCATAAATCGTAATTTCAATTAATAAAGAAAGCTACATATATTTCCGCGATTATAATTTTATTTTCTATTACAAATATAAAATTGATTTTTTTTTCTAGTGAAAACATCCAGACACTTTTTCTAAGCATAATTAATTAAAAGAGAAAGTAAACTGAGTAAAAAATGAGATTGCTTATTGTTCTAAAATTCTTTAAAAATATCTATACTTTTTAAATTGGTTTGACACTTCGAGATATCGCAGTTTAATGGGAAATGGGATATCTCAGTCGATATAGCATACAGTGATCTCGACCATGTGTGCCTTAGTCACGCTGACATATGGCAAAGTCATGAAGCCACTAGGTGGTCTGCAGTATATTACTTTACCTGTCGCCATCCGTGCTCGTGGGGGGTAGCGCTCAAGGCTATTTGTACGACAACAAGGGCTGTTTTTGCCCACTGCCCTAAGAGACTCGTAAAGTACCTGACATATTCTGAACGATATATTTAGTACATTGAAAATATGTACAAACGCGAATGTCTCTATGCATATTTGTCTTTATTCATTATGCTGCTTTCTATAATTTTCCACAGTTTTCCATTTCGTCTATTTTTTTTATTTATCGCCGGAGGATAGCACTGGCTGTTTGTACAATAGGATATAATAAGAACTGGTTTTGCGCGCATAAAGAAAATCGTAATTCTGTCTTCTTCGATATATTCAATACAATATTGAATATCTAAAAAGAAGAGTAGGTATCTCAATGCGGAGAAAACACATTTATTTTATTTTACTCGCACGAAGAATGAAAGAAAGTGAGCCATTATATTAAGACACTAAATATATTTGAGAATTTAGTTTTATATTCCCTTCGAACAAATTTTTGTTGAAATAAATTTTTGTTTTGCTATGTGTCCTATCTCTTGTCACTTTAAATATTAAAAATAATAAGATTAAAAATCTATAATATTCTGAAGGATTTTTTCATTAATTATTTCCAATATTTTGCGATATCTATTGTCTACATTGAATTAAAAATGTGAAAATTTTTTTTATAAAAGTACAATAAAAATATTGTAATTATATTAGCGTGATTTTCTTGGAATGTGCTATAAGAGTATTATAGAAGCAAGTATCGTCAATTGGGGGTATAGCTCAGTGGTAGAGCATTCGACTGCAGATCGAGAGGTCCCCGGTTCAAACCCGGGTGCCCCCTCAAGATCGCTTTTTTTTGCTAAAGTCTTAAAGTTTTTTTCATTTTATTACATTGCTTTCAATATTTGTAGCAATTGCGCAATATTGTACTCGGATTCATATTTTTTAGAGACAGAAACTTAGAAATAAAAAAGAAATGTATTAAAACTGATGAAATTATCAATGAATAACTATTTATAGGTATATTGGTTTTTATAAGTATTTTTTATAACATATATTGGTTTTTATAAGTAAAAATATGTATTTATTTCTAATATATTTTTAATAGATTTTAATATATATTAATTAATTAATTAATTATAAATACGTTATATTTAAAAAAGTAGCATCATGTATCATTATTTAAGAAAAATATAATTATATTATATTTCAGCGAATACACAGAAAGATATAAAAGATATTCCACGAAAAAGAACATAAGTAAAAGAAACTCAGTTTATATTTGGATTTTTTAAATAAGAGGAATAGAAAAAGAAGGAAAAACGTTAATTTTTTTCATCGTTCTTACCCCCACTTTTGTTGAAATTTTTTTGAAAGTACAAAAATTTTAATAGGGACATTCCTTTCTAATTTTATCCACAATTTTTAAGAGACCGACGCATTATAAACGAAACTTATACTAAAACGCACGATGTGGAATAAAGTATAGATGTCAAGAGAGCGATGAGAGGATAAAACGATGAACCATGATACACCATCATAAAGACTTGACAAAAGAAGAGAGGGCCATCGATTAATCCGCAAGACTGCCGACCGCAGAAGATGAATGTTCAATGTGCAAACCACCTGCTTTGACGGCAAGCGTTAAATCCGTAAAACCCCACTAAATATTCGTCGAATCCGTGAAATGCCCGCAGTGCTCGGTTGGGACGATCAGACCAATTGGCAGGCCGCCAAATGAAATGTATATCCAACATAAGTCTCCCTATATTCATGCACAGCTTTCTGGTATTGTTCCTCAAACCCTTTCTATAACGCAAGAAATTCGTGCACATCGTTTATTGCATATTTTTATGTTTCTCAATGCGTTGTAGATATTCTAATTAATTTGTATATGTGCAATATTTAAAATACATATACGGAGACAAGCATCGTACAAAATTTACATTGAAAAAAATTTTTAAGAAAAATGAGATCGTAAAAGTAGTTAAAATACAAAAAGCTAATATAACAGCATAATATTATTTTCTTACTTTCCTTTTATCTTTTTATCTTTTTAATTTACGGATAATTTTCTTCAATTCAATAAATTCAGAATTAACTTTAAAAAGAACGTTTGAAGAAGATATTGTAGTTATTATTAATAATTACATTATTCCAAAAGATACATAATTATTCCTTATTGTTAGCAAAATACATATTACAACATACAAATTTTACAAAGTATAATTATTAAAATCATAATAAATTGATCGATGTTTCTGTTAAATTATTTTATTTATTTATTAAAGATTTGTCGGTAATGTACGCGAGTACTCGTAAAATATTTGCTTGTACATTTTTAACTTATTCAAAGAACTTCGAAAAGCTTTCTTGTCTTGCTTCGGAATTCGATTTCACAAGTTTCGATTTCACACAGATAGAATCTAGTTTAACTCAACGTAGCAGATTTCGAGAAAATCGATCAGGATTGCATAAGTCAATGACAGATGTGATCATGCTAATCCACCATTATCGTTAGCAATGATCAGGTCGATTCTGAATATGGCCTTTTGTATTCACGAGGCTTAGGGATCAACGCTGGAATCGGGCTCAATGCTTTTTCGGCAATCGTATGAATCACGGAGTCGCTCCGTGCGGTGCGATCTCACTATGAATAAGATGAAAAGCCATCTATTAGATATTCACCCTATTTCACTCTATATTCACATTTCCAATTGTTTTATTCTGCGGTATAAAAATTTAACTACAGCCTATTTATCTGTACTTGAAAATTTAAGAAACTCTTGAAAAACCAAATAGATTGTCAACGTTGTGTAGACACTTTTTCTTGAAATTCTCGCAATAATTGTCTGTTTCCGTAAACATTTTATTCTTGCACATATAGATTAGATCAAGTGTTTATAACACAACATGTACAAATCTACATTAAATGCTTAATTAATTAACGAACTTAAGAATGTTCTCTAAGTAGCAAATTTTTCTCACTCACCATTGATTAATAATAATTCTTTTTTTGCATTGCAATTCTCTGTTTATTTCTCTAGTTATGCCAAACTTGGAGTTAAATCGGAATAGAAGAAATGGTCTTCTATTATCTTACAGTGAAATATATTTATTTTATGCTGCGCGATTCTAAACTTCTTCTGCTTGCTATGAGAAGCAGCGGAGTGAATTGTAGAATAGATCAATACGGACGATGATCCTCCGTGGCTTACCGCGTAGTGCAGGATCAAACATTGGCGTCCTTGCTCCAACCAGCGACCAGGCAATAACAAAGGGTCCATGTCCCTAAGGGGCTTCTGCGTTTTGTCCTCGGAGGATTGTCAGTTTTACCCTCGCCCATATTCAGGGACTGAACGTTTAAATTATTCATAAACAGTCAAGTGATTTGTAAAATATGACTTACTATTGTGCTCGACAAGTTTCTCGCTTGATTCGATTTGATTCGATATCCCTGCGATTTAGATATTTAAAACAATTAAATAAATTTTATTTAGAAAAATTAATGATAGAATAAGAAAAAAATATATATTAATAATATTTTGCGAATATAAGGGTAACGATAAAGTTGGTATAATTGTTTAATTACTTTTCTGTAGTTGGTAATTATTTTATAAATATATAAATAATATTAACATGAACGCATTAAAAATAAATTTTTTATTCGATACATCAAAAATAAATTTTTTATCGAAACAATATTTGCCTTTCTATTAAATCGATTATAACACATTTTTGTGGATTAATTTTTCATAAAGATTTAATTAAAGTTTTTGAAATTCTAGACTTTGTCACATATTTTTTTTTAAATTCTAGACTTTGTCACATATTTTACATCTAACTGATAACAAAAGATGGGATTTCTAAAAAGTTTGAATTTTTAAGTAGCTCATTTTTCTCAAACACTTCTAACATTGCACAATATAATACATTACATCATTATATTTGTTATTAGCATGGATAACAAAACGTATTGAATAGTATATTTATTTAAAGAAAACGCATATTGATGTAATAATATTAAATCTGAACACACATATTTATGTTTTAATTTATTGTATTACTCGTATGATTATATATGTATATTTTTTGCTTTATATATGTATACACATATTATTAAATAAACAAAATCGAAATATGCTAGCTCAATCTGTAAATAGCATCATAATAACAATTGAATAAATATCAGTCAATATTATTAATAAATCATAAAGCGCGCGACATTATGACAAAGTTGTATTATTTATATTTTTATTTAAAATACAAATTATCACATATAAATTACAATTCACTTACCACTTTCCAATAATGCATTTTCGCACGTGCTTATTTAAAATGCACACAAATGTGAATAAATACATACTATATGTATCGTATTAATACAGTATTTACTACGAGTATTTACATTTCACTTCTAACGACACACTTTGCATGGATATATCCCCGTGCAGAACTGACATCGTATCAGTTAAGCCACCCCTAGCTAGCTGGTGATCTAATTTAATTGACACCATAATAGCGAGCCTGTATGGCCGTTAGACTCTTCGGGGCACGCAGTCTTCGTGCCGAGGGATGAAAATATAAGGGCGGTTAGTCGGGGCGAGAGATGCGTGGGGCGAAGACAATTGAATTTCATGGGGGTTTGGCCGCTTAACCAGCTAATTGGTTTGTTCATGTTACTCAAAGTATATAACTTTTCCCGCCGCGGCGACCACTTTGTCCAGCATGTTTGTTGATTTTTCAAATTATACAATAATTGTCCGAATAATTTATCGATATACAATAATTGTCCGATTAATTTATCAATACTGAATATATTTTAGAACATCTATGACAAGTTCCAAATTATTTCTGATCACAAATTTAACTATAGTTTTAATATTTAACATTAAATATTGAAATAATTATTAGATGTTAAATCGAACCCCTATCAGTTTCGTTTAACAAGTGAGGTCTTAAATATATCTTAAACGTTCATTATTACAAAATTAAGAATACCAAAGAATATAAATTATTAAACTGCCATCAATAGCTAAAGAATCATTTTCTAAAATAATTCCTTGTCAAATTCTATAATTTCCTTTCTATAATTTCCTTTAAAAGACTTTTTGAAGACTTTTTTTTTAATTCGACAGATTAGCATGGTTTTCTGAATATCTAAAGAGAAAGAGTCATATTTGCTAGAACAGTATAATCGGTCCACGAGGAAAATCCGCTTCTGCGAAATGCTGGGCGAGGTAAATGAATTCCGTCTCTCCTGTTGGTCTTCCGCAAGCCATGGCAAGAGAGAAACCGTTGGCCCTTTACGGCGCTTTCATGAAGTGAATATTTAACTTTACGTCTTGCGGGTTAAAAATGCTGACCTGCAACGCGCGCGGCAGAGGTTTAAAAAGTTGCCGAAGCACGACGGTAAAAGATAACGGCTTATAAAACTTCCGAAAGTTCCGTCGAAGTAGGTACAACGCAGACTTGCCCGACGAAATTGTTTTCTCAATTAAGAAGTTCTCAGCGCAGTTTGATGCGCGATTTTTATTCGTGACTTCAAGTTAACCGGGTCAATTTTTCAATCGATCCAAATAAGCAAATAAAACATAAATAATTACATCAATGATTATATAATCAGTACAGTACATAAAAATATGTTCACTAACTTTCGCAAAATGAATCGAAATTAAATTTGCAATCAAAATTAAAAATGCGCAGGCTTTTATAATTTTACAAAAAGAATGTATAATAACGCTCTCCATTCATTTGCAAAACATTGTAGATTATAAAAGCATCACATTTTTTCTTGCAGTTTAGAAAATGTACCAAAATGTAAAACAAACGTATTGTATATGAAATTTTTAGTTAAATATAGAAGATAAATTATTAACGTGTTTTTAATTTTTTAAAGTAAAATATTGCATCATAAATTGATTAAAACGTTAAAATAGTTACAATTCGAAAACTGGGTCAAATAATCCAGATATATATTAAGGCTGCGTTCCGAAATTTACTGTCGCTACTGAAAATCTATAATGTGTGTGACATAAACTATAGATTTGTAGTACTGGTGGTGAATATCGGAACGCAGCTTAATTATTGTATTGTCTTTTTACTCAACTTTTTAAAAGACTTTTCTGTTTGTTCTTTTTTTCGAATCCATCTCTAAAAAATTATTAATAATAAAACATTCCGTGAGTGGAACGGACTATCCTGTCGCCTCGAGGTAGACGTCACAATTGAAAATCAAACGCGGCTGGAATGAAAGCTCGCCGAACGCCAAATTTGCCTGCAATCGTAATGGAGGAAATTCGCGGGCGTCGACGAGAATTGCCTGATGCTACATATGTCAAAGGGAATGTAATATGGCGTCGTCTCGCGGAGGCGATGTCTGATTAGAGATTACATTATTTCGACGCCGACCTAACAAACCCCAACCAGCGGCGGAGCCCGGCGAATCGTTCGGTCTGCAATATTAAAGACGGAATTAATGAAATCGCGGCCGAGGCACCCAAGCACAGTCGGCCGGTTTATTAGCTTTTAATAAAGAAAGCGTCGTAAGTTTCCGGCAAAGCCGAGAAGAGAGGAAACCCTCACCGGCTGCAGCTTTAATCTGTTCCTTAGTCGCGCTAGTTTCCTTTGATCTTCGCTGAAAGTTCGCCCGGAGCGGCGGCGCGGCGCGCATAAACAGGACTCAGTTAGAAAGCCGGTTAAAAAGTCAAATAACGCATCGTCGGATCGAGGTGTGTTAATCAAAGCTGCGCTTCTTCTTTCCAGCATATCACGAGCAAGGATTCTCGTAGAGATACGTTGCGAATTATTTATCAAAAGATATGCCCTCTATCGCACGGCGGTATATTGCTATCAATGTTTAATATAGCTACCAATATTTCATGTGATTGCGATCGTCGAGTGAAAGAAAGGCTCGGTAGATAGCTGCCAAAATTTTTTAACAACGATGATTCTTCTCGGAATAATTTAGAGTGAGAAAGAGCAAAAAAGAAATATATAAAAAATATATATTTAGACAGAATTAATCCTCGGTTGTTACACTTCTGCTCAGTCGCACGGTTGTCACACTGGATCCAGCGGACCCAACTCAAGATTTGGATGGTTACTGTTCCGGAAGTAGCAATTATATCCAAGCAACAAAAATCACAAAAAAATTTCAAGATTTGTGATTTCAAGAATATATTTTCATATTTATGAAATTGGAATTTAGCTATCTTCACGTAAAAAAAATTCTTGAAAAATGTTAGTATCGCAAAAAATGGCTTTTTATGATGTTGATATATGGGTC
This sequence comes from Tetramorium bicarinatum, assembly GCA_928718305.1. Lineage (NCBI taxonomy): Eukaryota > Metazoa > Arthropoda > Insecta > Hymenoptera > Formicidae > Tetramorium > Tetramorium bicarinatum. The sequence continues at coordinate 23,509,167 of OV788325.1, forward strand.
CACTGGACCCAAGTGACAACCGAGGGTTAAATATAGCTATATTCATACTAGAACTTTTCTTCTTAGAAGAAGAGGATAAAGAAAAGAAATCAATCAAACAAGATGAAAACTCAAATTTGAAAAAAATTGTTTAAAAATTTTCTTCTCTTTGATGATGGTTTTTTTAGCATATTTTAATTGATTACATTAATTTAAGCATATTATATTAATATTAACTTAACGAAAATGCAAAAAATTCATTTTATACATAATATAAATATATATAATAAATCCAAAGTATAAATACACACATACACACACACACACACACACACACACACACACACACACACACACACACACACACACACACACACACACACCTAACACACAGACGTTAGAATAATTGATATAGAACTGATATAGAATAATTATAATATAAATATATAAAATAAATCCAAAGTATAAAGACAGATGTTAGAATAAATGAGCGGTGATTGGGAAACTCGACGTTGACAAAAAAAAATGTCGATATCCATCTCGCAAGAAAAAGGAAGTTGACTTTTGACGTTTCCAAAGTTCGAGACGGCAAAAAGAGACAAAAAACCAGAGAAAGAAATGAGAAAAGCGAACAAATCAGTGAAAGCTCCGGAAAAGCAAGAAAGAGAGAGCAGGAGAGAGAACGATGAAATACAGAAATGGGCGCGATCGAGCGGAGGGAGCGGGGGGTTTACGGGAGGCTGCAAAGGAGGAAGCAACGCTGTAGGTAGATAGGTAGGAGAAGAATGCCGATGGCAGCGTCGTAAATTCCTGCGAACAGCCCGGCGTAAAATATAGAGGTGGCTACGTTCTGCATATGTCATCCGTGCTCTTTCTCGCCCATCGCTCGCGCGCACGTGTTAACGCGCGCGTCCTCGCGCGAAGAAAGAGGGATGAGACGAGAAGGATGGCGGCGGGAGGTGGGGAGGGAGCGCGAAGAGCGAGAAGCGAGCGAGGTAGGAGGATGAGAGAAGGCGCGAAGGAGCGAGGAAAGCAAATCGCGAGGACGTTTTGCACGCGAGAGAGCACATGCTCGGTGGTGGTGAGCGGAGCAGCGAAGGGGTGGAGGAGGGGGAGGCTGTGCATCGGCGAAACGCGCATTGGGGAGGACAGGACAAGATGGGCCGCGCGAGAACGAGGACGAGATATCGGGTCGGTGGGAGCAAAATGGATGGACGGACCCGCGCGGAAAGCGCGTGCGAAATTTGTTTGCCCTTTTCGGCGGGAGAGACCGCCGGCTCGTATCGATTCGCCACCGCGTCGTTCGGATATTAACGCTCGTATCTCGGGCGGAATTATTCCAAGGTAAATTCTGAAATTCAGCGCAGCGGCGGAGGAGATAGAGTCTTCCCGCAAAGACTATTCAGTTTTATACACATACACGTACACACAGAAAGAGAGAGAGAGAGAGAGAGAGAGAGAGAGAGAGAGAGAGGGGAGAGAGAGAGAGAGAGAGAGAGGGGTGCGTGGAGAATTAATGTGTCAAACAGGAAGATCCTCAGGAAGGGAATTGCACGATTCTAATCTTCTATCTGACCCACTTTTAATCGTTTGATTTTAGCATGTAAACTTCTGCACGTAAAAGAGTAAACAGAATTTTCGATCCTAATTCTGATTCTGGTTTAAATGGAGCTGAGTTCAGCAATGATTCGATTTCGTGTTAAGACATTGTTCGTACTATTACTTATTTTTAATTTTCTATCTAAATGCGAGATTTTTACGTCGAAAATTTATTTTTATAAAATACTCGCTTGTTTACAATCACATATCTGCAGTAAAACATTACAAACAAAACAAGTACATAGGAATAAATACAAAAATACACGCAACAATATTACGCTCTCATATAAAATCAAGAGATTTAAGACACTTTTTTAAACACAGAGACCAGAAAATGTTTTTAATAATACAATAATTCTTTCAAACTCTCTAAGCTATTAAATATTAACTTAGGTTTTCTATTAAATTATAACTACGGAAATATTTCTGCATTTTTTAAAACAATTAAAAGTTGTTCGGAACAAGAACTAAAATCTCACAGAGCGGAAACTAAATGAAATGAAAGCAATGTTTAAACTCATGATATTTATTTTATTTTCAAACCACGGGACAATGTTATTTATCGCGTGTTTGAGCCCCAAATATAATACTCGCCGGAAAGATTAATAGCGAAGACATTTCGGAATAGGACTTTCTCGGGCGCGTCTCTTGACGTAGGACTATTACCGTCTCTTCCATTCTAATCGCACGGTTCGCGGGCACGACTTCGGCTTGGAAAAATGTGGAGCACGTTGACGTGGGAGCCAGGGAAGAGAGACGAGAGGATATCGAACCGACGAGGCCAGAGGGGCGGAGTTGCCACGCCGGGTTACCATGGAAACGTGACACTCTCTTTCGGGCTTTTCGAGCTTTTCGAGCTTTTCGAGCCGTTCGCTCGTGCTAACCATCGCGCGCTATCCGTTTTCGTTATGCAATGCCCCGATATATCCAGGTATCCGATTCTTCTCCCTCCCCCCTCCTCCTTTCTTCTCTTCGCATATCAACAAAAAAAAGTTATTCATCACGTTTGGCCACCTACAAGAATCGCAAATTGACATACAATATTAAGTTTCTTTCATGGAAATTATTATGATACAAAAAAGTTCGATATGGATAATTAGATATTAAAAAAGAAGTAACTTATTGTGAAGATATTTTTTCAACTCGACGTCTCAATATACATATATGTTCATAACGTTTCAAAGAATATGCTTACAAAATCCAAATTGCAAAGTAAGTCCAAAACAAAAAATTATCTTGATTAGATTCGTATTAGTACGAAGAAAGAATACTGATTCTTCTGATAAAGCTAAAAATTAAAATATTACTTGACATCTAATATCATCTAGCCAAATGTCAATTCAATTCTTACAATTAAATAAAATCATTTGAGGAAGGAAACAGAGGAGAGAGGATCAAACGAAGCATAACAATTACACAAATGTGTATATTTTTATACATATTACATCATTAAAATTTATGTTACATCATCTGCAAAGTAAAACTTCAGGGATACAATAAAGTTTCCGGGATTACGTAATTGCGCTAAAGAACGCTGCGAGCTAAACATTTTATACAGGATTAAGTCTTTTCGGAAACGCGCGCGTTATTAATTCTTTCTCCCCCTTCCTCCCCCCCTCTAGTTGCCACGCGATTCCGCGAGATCAAGTGCTACCTAACTAGAATGGGAGGATTAAGGGTTAAGGGTTAAAATCCGCACTGCGCGTCTGAAATTACGCGGGGGCGGCGCTCAAGCGCCGGCCGCGCGAAACGCGACGAAAGCCGTCGATGTCTCTCTCCTGATGGCACGAGATTGCGACTGCCACGTTGGTCCGAGGTCGAGGAACGTAGCGGGTTTAATTTCGTTGAGTGCACCCCCGACGACTGATCCGGACTTGTTCCCCGCGCGCGCGCGTGAACACACGCGCGTATGTACACGCGCGCGGGAGCGTGTGTACGCGTGCGCGCGCTCGCGAGCTGAGCGCCGTACGAGGGAATCGAAGCGAACGCGTTTATGCGACACGTGGATGTACGCTACAACAATCCTTGTACGAATGTCTACGTGTACGCAGTGACGGCGGACGGGGTGACCTAGGTTGCGCAACTCTATAATTTTAATTACAAATCTTTTTGCCGACTAAGGCTCTCCTGAATCACAGTCGGAATTTGGAATCGCTGGAAGCGAAAAATCTTCTCGTGCGAATTAACTTTTGCGAAAGATGATTGGATAACAATGCTCATTTATTTACAATCGTCGCCAGATTTACTTAAAGTCGACAAGCTACGCATTTTCTGAAGGTTCTAAATAAAATGTATTGTCACATTTATAATAGGCAGTATTAATCCCTAGAGGGTACACATATTGTATTTTTGGATCTCTGCGGAGGGCACACTGGATCATTTTGACCCAGTCAAGGTATTTTTCGAATATCTTGGTTTCTAATTAACATAAAGATTTCTTTTTTTTTTAATATAGAGTGAACAACTTTTTTTATAACGCATTTCGATTTATCAAGAAAAATAATGTTTCAATAATATTTTAATTTAAATTAAAAAAACGTTTTTTCAACTTTTTGTTTAAAATTGAATATCTTGATACATCGTAAAAATTTTAACGTTGTTCTAAATCAAAGTATTCACTTTGAGATGGTATTAGTTGCTTATATCAACTTTCAAAAAGTATAATTGTTTGAAAATATGAAATACTAGTCAAACAGACCAAGTTCTTTCATTTTACATATTTATAAAACAACTGTTAAAAGAACTAATGATAAAATTTGTTTATCCTTTTTCCGAAGATTTAAACTAAATTATTCATTAAAAGAAAATCCCTTTCCATATCTTTCTTTTTCTTCATACAAATCGAAGCACTACGAAATGTGCATGCCGGATCAAAATGACCGCGTGTGCCCTCCAGGGATTAAAAAATTTCAATAAATAATAACTAAAAAAAATTCCTTTATCAATCATTCAACATTAAATAATTTTGTAACTAACAACGAGTACAATTGTTGACCCTTTCTAGTTTGTTATCTAATATCTAAAGAAACAAAGCGCGATTTCTGATGAACGCCGCGTGCGTACATCTCAATAACGACGTCATATTTGAATACGCGTGTAGTGAGCAGAGTAAATTCATACGGACGTGCTGACTGAATACAGATGGAGTCATCGACTCGATGTAGCGATATACGTGAATACGTGAGATCAAATATATGTAGGTAGGATCAAGTGTACGTATTATGTACACAGTACACACATGTACGAACGTACATACAAGCCGTTGGCAAATGCTCTTTTCGATGCGAGCTGCAAACAACGTGCGCACCATGTATTTTGTATGTAACGAGCTTCGTTTCTCGACATAGAATCTAAAAAAAAACCGATTAATTTTTTCCTTTCAAGTACATAATTGAATATATAACGATATTTTACTTAGTACACAAAAACATTCTCTGTATGATAAAAGATAGGATGAAAAGGGAGGCACATTTGTAATAATAATTTCGTAATCCTGAAATTCTGAAATCCACTCATACATAGAGAACCGACGTTAATTCTATAATCTTGCGATTATAATTGATTATTATCATTATTAGCACGAGTTTCCATGTGAAAGATCCGTTTTACTAAAAGCCGCGTTTACAGCTTGCAAGCTTCCATACATTTTCCAGCAATAAATAAAATACAAAATAAAAGGTCCCGGTCCACCGCGCGCACGTAAAAGCGTGCGCGTAGACAAGCGGCTGGATTAGATAACACGGAGAAATGCCCCGTAGCAGTGATTCACCTAGCTACAATAAAAATATGTCTCACTCTCCAGCATCAGCCAGAATCAACCCCTATCGAGCAGGATAGAGGGAGGTGGCGGCGATGGTGGCGGCGGCGGCGGCGGCGGCGGCGGCGGCGGCGACGGCAGCGATGACGGTGGTGGCTTAAACCACCCTGTGCACGCCCGGTACCCGAGGGGTAGGTTGGACTTGGGTTGGCCGACCAGCCAGCCCGTGGGCGCCATTATTGACCATCGGTCTTGATTAGCGCTTGATACTATCCCGTTCTGTATGTTTCTTGCAGAACCTTCGACGTCCGCGGAAGTTCGGACGCGCTTTTTCCCGCGCCCGCCCTGTCAGCCCTTTCTGCCGTCGCGTTATTAATAATATGGCCGTATGATTTATCGCTCGCGTCAGACATAAATAGGTTAAAGCATTTGCTCGAGTATTCTCATCCGTGTACAGATCTTACACGCATCGATTGTAATCTTGGGAGAATTAGTGAAGATGAATTCAAAATTGAAGAGCTTTTTTTTTTGGTAAATCATTTCAAATACATTTGTTTAAGAAATGAAAATTACGTAACTTCGTGTGTGTGTGTGTGTGTGTGTGTGTGTATATACGTATATATGTAAGATACGTATATATATATATATATATATATATATATATATATATATATATATAAAATAAAATTAATAACATGAATAATATGAATAGTACACTGTAAACTCTTATGGGTTGCCACAGCTCCTACTCAATATTCCATTAATTTGACTAAAATAATGAGATAAAATTAGCGACATATTGAGTAAGCCTTACTCAATATGTCATTAATTTATTTAATTTAACTTCCATGTTAGTCAAAATTAATAAAATATTGAGTAGGAGCTATGGAATAGTTAAAAATGACTCAAATTGAATATAATTTAACTACGAGTTTAACAGTGTATGTGAAGTATAAACATAATACAATAATTCTTATTTTTAAAAATATTTAAGATAAATTTAAGATTTAAAAAGATATTAATTGTGCAACTATATTTTATAAGACCTAAAGGAATTGAATAAATTGAATGGTATACAGATTATAAAAAATTTGTAATTTTCATTTACTCTTTTTAACGTAATTTTTTTTAAATATACAATGAAATATTGACACTAATAAAAAATTCAAATTTTTTAAAAATTAGGTATTCCGATGTTTCTGTTTCAAATTATTTCTGCACCTATAGGCTTAAAATAATCATAGTTTTAATAATAAAGTTTAAATATAAAATTAATAATTATTGCAATTTAATTAAACATACACATATTGTGTGTGTGTGTGTGTGTGTGTGTGTGTGTGTGTGTGTGTGTAAATAAGTTGCTGAGAAAAACTCTAGTTTCTTATTCTTGTAAAATAAAATGTCATAATCAATGGTTATGATCACTTTTTCTCCTCTTGTCATTCTTTTTTCTCAACTCTATAGTAACTTTTATATAGAAAACCGGTAAAAGGTTGATATTGATAACCCCGCTATAAACGTCATACTCGTACGTGCATCATCGATCTTCCTTCCCATCGCATCGTCTCGTTTATATCGCGAAATCCGTATACGGAAATAAAATATAGTCGCGATAAATATAAAATTTAGAAATAGATATCTATAAATGGCATTACAGGCTTCTGAGATCCCTTATAAAAGCAATTAAATATTAATTTATTAAATATATTTGTTAAGCATATCATAATTAAAGTATAATGATACTCAATATAGCATTTTGAGTTATTTCCATAGAAAGACCTACATGTAAGTAAGATATTTAAATTAATGTTAATATTGAAATTACTTTTACAGTTGTAACAGTGTATATTAAAGTCAATAATTAAATTGAATATTTATAAATTTTTATTATTAATATTAAATTATTTTACTTTCTAATAGTAAGAATTCAAAATCCATTTAATATCTTTGAGTTTTCATAATTTATTCGAGATATGTATCACTTATTATTCTTTAATGTTTAATAATAAAAATACTTTTTTTAATTGCATGTCATAAAATCAGATTGTTTATTCTTTAAAAAAAAATAAATCAAAACACCTTACGATACGTACCAAAACACTTATATCCATGTCTTCATATTTATTTTAATTGAGCTTCAATTAAAAAGGACATTTACACTGAGCACATTCATGAAACAAACTTATTCATCAACTTTTAAAATAATGATGATTGTAACTAATTAAATGTAACTAGTAAATAAATTATTACATTGCAAATTATTATGAATAAAATATAATTAAAAATATTAAGCAAAAAACTTATTGCATATTCTTAAGCTTTTTCTATGTATTCTCTATGAAATTCTGTGTATCTTACACGTTAACTTCCGAGACCATTTGCACCCGAATATCGGTCATCTTTAGTCATAGTGTTCCTTTTTTTTTCTCCGGAAGCGAAGTCCATCGCGCTCGAGCAAGATAGCTCCTCTGGCTTTTAGGGTTCGCCTCGTATCGTAAACCATCTCGAAATCTTGCGCGAGATCGTAGCTCGGTACGCGTTCCCCACGCGTTTCGCCTCGCCGCGAGCAAGGGGGGCAAAACGTTGGCGCACGGGGCGCAGGCGTGCCGAGAGACTCCCCCACCGATGATTCCCCTCTTCGAGGTGATGTTCGAGGTGGCGGTGGCGGTCTCGGTGGTGGCCGAGGATGGTGGGTAGGGTGGCAACCTCTCCTCCGGTAGCTGCGTACGCGATTTCGGACGGTACGTCCGGTGGGCGACCACCTCCACCTTCCGCGTCCTTCGTGCCCTCCGGGAGCCGGGTTCCTGCTGGCCGGTGTACTACGCCGTGCTGAGGCTGAAGCCGGCACCATAGTACCGCGGCACCTGCTAATCAAATCGCACCATTCCACGATCGCGTCGCTCGAGCCTCATCGACGAGAGCGGCGGGAATTGCGAACCGCGATTTGTGTCTACAGTGCACTGATGAGTTCCGCTTCGGGGAAACTTCGAGATAAAATCGTATTGAGACTCGGTATCGTCCCGCTGATTGATCGTTACCGTCGCTACACCCTTCGAGCGAGCGGTATTTACTTTGGAAGGATTGTCGCGCGTCGGATAAACGGATGATGATTTGTCGTTGAAAAGTCGGAAGGTAAATTCAGTATCAGTGAATTTTGCGGAGCCGATCGACTCACAGAGACTCTAGGATAACACGATTGTGCGTCAAATGTCTGCTGGATGATCAGCTTAATACATCTGTTATAATCGTTTCTTCAAGAATATATCAGTGAGCGATTAAGCAAGATTCCAATTAGATTGTCTTGGAATTAATCCTTCATATTACTCGAGAGCTTCAGAACTTGAAGATCGCCGAAGGGCAGTTATACTTGGTGGACACAAGATATTATTGATTTGCACGACTTAAAATCTATGCGATTATCAATATTGAAGCTGCCGCTTTGATTTTTGGCGCTTAAGCAAGACGCAAGATGCGAAGACACGGAGTCGAGCGGGAACGATCGGCGACGGTCATCGAGGAGTGTCAAACGCGCTCGTAGACCGGCCGGGGCCATCGGGACGAGTCCGCTTCACCGATGAGAAGGAAAAAACGGGTAGGACAACGTGGCAGGTCGAAGATCGCGATCAGGAGGCCGCGGAATTCGACGTTTCTTACCGGCGGCCGGCGAGGCTGACCGCATATTCGGGCCGAATCGCCGAATCAACCGGACGGGGAACGGCAGCCGGCTAGATCGGCCGCGGTCCATCGCGTTTTTCTTCACGTCGGCCGCTCGAACGGTTCACGTCGGGCACGACGCGAGATTTACATCGACACGCGCGTAAAAACCGATCGTCTCGCTACCGATCGCGGCGCGGGCAACGATACTGACTCGACGCGACTCGAAGAGGACCGAATCCCGCAGGAGAGACTTGGAAGCTTCCAGTTTTATCAACCATCGAGTTCGCTCGCCGTCGAAAGAAAATCTTAGCCGCCCTGTGGAATATCGATCAAGATATTGGTTGGTGCGACCGTATAATTGTAAAAGAAAAGATCGAAGAAATATCTGGACAGGAAGTCAATGCAATCGCAGAAACCTTCGGTATTAGAGAAATGAGAGATATGTGACTGTAGAACGATTAAACGTAGAGAACGCGTATAGATAACTGTTGACAGAGGGATAATGGGAATTAGGAGATTTTCCAGAAGCAAGGTAAAAAAGAATATAACATTGGCATTTAATACAAAACTATATTTAAAAGATTACCGTCTCCTTATCACGATCAACAGAAGAATGGCGCGATGTGCAAGCATGAAATTTTATTAATTAAATCTTCAGTTGCTCCAACTATCTCTTCGATCATTTGTCGAATGAAAAAACATCGCTGTAGCTCTGTTGCAAAATAAAACAAGCAAGACGAAATGCTGCCTCGTGTTCAAAAACTGCTTCAAGAACGTCAACGTCGTTCAAACAACATGTGCTCTCGGAGCTGAAGAATAGGTAACGAAATCGCGACGCGGCGGATTCGACGGCCGACAAAATCGGCGCGATCGGTGCTATTCAAGGTTACGAGATAAACCGGGTCTCGCAAGCGATCCGATAAGCGGCTGACGATCCGTCGGCGGCTCTCGAGGGTATCGACGAGTGCGCGGCCGGCTACAAGCCCGTACGGACCCTGCCGGAAGGCGTGCGGTGCGTCGACGGCGATTTCCGGGCTAATCGGAGCGACGTTGATCCGACTCGGCGTGATCACAAGGTTAAAAGAGGTGCTATCGCGGAAACACCGCATCTATGCGAAGATCGGTCGAAGTAAAAGGAAGCGGTGTAAAGTAAACTTCGCGATCTTTGACCGGAAATCTCGCGAGAATCGTCGAAAAAAAAGGTGATGATACAAACGTCGAACAAGTCGAAATTGAATGCGCGATTAAACTTTTGACTATCGACGAGTCGACGTGAATCACGTTACTCAGCGTTGTGATAATATGTGATTGTTCAATTGCATTTCTTTCGCCGGCAACAGCAAGTGACATCCGAAAAGCGAAGGACGGTTTTAACGAAGAGAATATTGTGACCCTCACGAAAACTAGAACTCGAATTAGATGAATATTTAACGCGCGATGATCTCATCGCGATGAGTGCATCAAAGTAGAAGAAAGAAAAACGTAAACTCGACTTCATGTACGCTGAGAAAAAATCGTGTCACGACTAGAAAATCGCATGCACTTGTCGAACCGAGTGGGAACGTTGACAATAACCGACTTGTAAATGGTAATATAGGTGGAACTATTTACAAACGGCCCATTCACAAGTCTCGTGCAACGAGCTCGTAAACGAGTCCCGAGCGTAACTTGTGCAGGAGAAGCGTTTTCGTGACTCGCCGTTTACGAGCAATCGCACGAAATTTCGCGACGAAATTGCTCGCGTTCGAGACTCTTTAAGATAAAGTGAACGGCGAGGACGGCGAACGATTGTTGTGAACAGGTGAAATCGACGTATGCCTTCTCTTTCTCACGTTGAAGATTACATAATAATTATTTGTGCAGCTTTTTCCCCTCCGTTTGAGCGCTGGAGCGCGTTTTCGGAATTCCGAAAGATTTGTATCTAGAAATGTGAGAGTAAAATTGCTCGCGAGAGTGTCATAAGAACTACATTCTGTTTTCTCAGTGTACCGTACTAACGATAGCAGACGCAGTTATAAGAAAGTGGGAGTGAATCGGTGAGCTTTCAAAGCGACGCAAATCGTCAGGTTTAAACTGAGGGATCCGATTTAAGAAATTCTCAGTTTAAAATATCGTGTTGGAATTTTCTACTAGACGGACGCTGCGTGTTTCGGGATAATCTCCCTTTAAGATATCCTATACGTCAAGTAATAACTTTGAGACAGTTTGAAGACCAGCAACTATATCGTGTGCAACCTTGAGCGACGGTGGAAGGTACAAACAGCGAATCTCCAAAAGGACGCGCGGCTTCTTATCGCCCGTAACATGGCAGCTAAAGCGTGCGCTTTCCGGGAGATAATATAGAAATTTAACAATTATATTTCATCTTTGGAGAGAAGAGAAAGTGCCTTGATGCACGACGGTATACTCCTATGTGCGGGAGATTCTCACTTTAAGAAATCCTGCAACAACAAACTGCTCTCGCATAATCCGTATTAAGATCTCTATCAAGCGATAGTTCAAGAAACCATCCAGCTGCTGTATCAATTTTCTCCGAGACCAGAACGGTCGCAGCCGAATGCATTCCGCATGAATCATCTTTCAAGTATCTTCAGTGTTCAACAAACTTATCCTCATTCGCTGATTTGTAGTCGATCTGGTACGTCCGCTTGCGTCGTGACTTGATAGAAGTCGTTGATATTGCAACAAGCCGATCTCGCCTCTGCACCAGGCAGAGACAGATCGTCGGTCACGAGGAGATAATCAAGCGAGAGGCGACAATCTCGCCGGGAGCTGCTCCTCGACGCAGTTGCACAAGCTCGCTCTTAGACTGGAGCTGTACTTGCCGTACGCACCGCTGCCGGGGGGCGGCGGGATCCTCCCGGCGGTGAGCGGCAGCGGTGCTTCCGGTGGTTGTCGTCCGGTGCTGCTGGGTGGCGTCGATCTGTCGATGTCGGCGGCGGTGCAGCCGCCGGTCGCGACGCTATCGACGAACCTGACCAGCAGCGGTCCGATAGCGGCGCACAATTCCCTGCACCACACGTCAGGCGGCCTGGCCCTGCCGCTGGGGGCCGCAGCGGGCCCGCCGGTGATGATGCCGCGTCCACCGCCGGGTGCCATGCCGCCGCTGGGACCGACGCTGCCGCCGACCCATCAGGACGAGGACCTGGCCGACGCGGCCCCCAATCAGGACGTTCTGCTGGCGCTCCTCGCGAGAAACAAGAATCTGGAAGGTGAGTGGAAAAAAAGCGACGTCCAAGAAAATTTTATGGAAGACTTTTGAAAGTGAATTGATTGCCTTATAAGCTGTCAAATGTAGGAATCATTAATTTTCTCACTTGCTTGTAGGAAATTAAATTTTTTAAGTAATGAATCTGAAAGAGAGTGAATGAAAAAAGGTGATACGCTGTTACGAAAGCTCTGTGGCCGGGTAGTCTTCTAGACAGAAAAATAAAATTCTAATATCTATAGAAGAAGATATTACATATAACTAAAGATATCGGTTATTAATTTCTGAATGATTACATTATTTGTCCTTACAAAACATTGCATCTTATTAGAAAAAAAATTATCTACATAAACTGATGTTTTCTTTTATATAAATAATTTTTTTTCTCGTAATAATTACTTTTCACGATTTAGTCCATCTTCCACACATTAAGAAATTAATAATTACTATTAAAATACATTAAAATGTTTGAATGAAAAGGAGATATAAAAAGAGACAATGATTAAAAAGAGGTAAACTTTTAAAATGCAATTATTAAACGCTTAGACTTTTATATAACTCGTTAATCATAAAATGACATATCAGTAAACCGATAGCCGCGAATATTATCAGCGATTATTTTCAGACAAAATCAAGATTGCTAATATAACTTATGCAACGTTTACGTGCTGTGCAGACGTTGGAAAAACTGTATCATAGAAAGATCGTTTTCTTTTCTTCAGTACGAAATTTTTATTATTTTTTTTTAACACAAAGACATAGTTATTTTAGAAAAACAATATATTAAAAAAGTAACAGCACGATGATGTTACATTGTTACAAATACGTGTTATATTCTGAACACTTCTTTCCTGTTATATTTAAGTCATCACGTCAGTTATTCAACATTTCAACGCTTTTTAAAGAAAATAAAAAAAAATTTTACACTTATGAAGATTATTCTTGAAAAGTACTTTTTTAATTTGTGTACTAATTAAAAATAATAATATGCTATTAAAGTCATTTTAGTAGCAATTATTTAAATTTATATCATTAATTTGATATATTATTAAGTGTTTATCTTTATGATGCAATTAAACATATTCGAAGAGCGCTTTTGTAAAAATGAACATCATTCTCTTTTTACCATTTCTGCTGAGATATGAAATGTAAATATATCAAATGCATTACCAGCGCAAACATTAGACTCCATTTAATTACTATCGCTCGATTTTTCGTTACGTTCGTTGACTCGGAAACTCATCTGCGGTATTTATCCGCGAAATGCGCAATGCCAATTGCACAATGGCAATTACATCGAAAACAATTTACACACTGAAGCACCATGATTAATGGCGAAATTAGTAAACTTGACAATTACACGAAACTCGATCGCGACTTAGTTTCTTCAATTTACGATACGTGTCGTTTGACATAATTTCTGCGCTCAATAACGTTGATATCTCACAATATCAGCTCACCTTAAAATTCTCGCTTGGTCATTACATGAACAGTGGCCGCTTTTTGATAATGTCTCCATCAGCCATTGATAAGATTAATATCCTCATCTAAAAATTCGCTATCGCGTCCATGGCACCGTCTTATTGTTTTTCTTTATCAATTTTATGACGTCATAACTACTGAAACTGTACGATGTTTTACCAAAGTGACGTCAAATATTTGATTATCGGTATTTAAGTCCCTAACGAAATGCCTTTGATCAAAGTTTTACTTCAAATACTGAAGTTTTTTGCGATTTTCATATTAAATTATAGTTGTAATTAAACAAATTTTATATTTTAAAATTAAAACCAGTTCTAATTGAATTATTTGCAACTATAATGTATTATTCTCCATTTTAAAAACAAGATTTTTATGAAATTAATATCAGATCCATAATAAAAAATTGAATTTTTTAAATCTATTATTGTTTATTATTATTTTAATTTTTTAAACGTCATAATTTTTCAGAAAGAAAACATTTTAGAAATTTTCTGCCTTAAAAATATTTAATGTTTATTTTGCTGTAAATCTGAATTTTATTCTAAGGTTCTTCGGTCTTATAAATGGTTTAATAACATTTAAATTATATGGATTATAAAAAATATTTACGATTGGTGCATATGCGCTCAAGATACTATTCTCTCTCTCATCAGATTATCTCGATCTTATTAGAATTAAATCTTATTAGAATTAAATTAATAAAATATTACAAGATATTACAGATCTTAATTTAAACACGGAATTGTCATCTACATGTAATTATAGAATATATGATTTATTTCAAATTTAATTAAACCCAAACCGAGAATACAAAATCTAAATATAAACCTAACTTAAATATAAACTTGTTATATTAACGTTAATCATTTGATATATAATTTAAGCTAACATAATTAAATGCAAAGCTGATTTATCGTTTATATTAATGTTACACGATAGTTTTATATCAGGATTATAATATTACTAATTTTACAGACTGCAATAATAACTGCCTGTGTGGCTTATATAAAATTTATTAATTTTTTTTCTTTGTTAATACATATATAGGAAATTATTTAACTCTTTCTCAATAAATTTCTGACATAAGTTTTAAAAAAATCTAATAATTGTTTTATTATACGAGATAAAAACTCACTATATTACGAATTTATACTGTAAATACATATTATTTAACAATTATACTTTATTTGTCTTATTCAATGATTGTTTTTTTTTATATGATCGCTTGAGATGACGTGAAAAATATTTCATATCTTCTTATCATAAATAAACTACATTTGTACGGTTGTATTCAGGGCCACGAGATATCATCTTTGTCTAGAATAACATCCGCTATTTTTAATATATAAATTGTCAATGGCACAATTTATTTTTTGACATTGTAGATAAACGTTGCTTCTTGATGCAAAACATCCGTATCGGAAAGGTATCGAAATAATATTTTATCTATTGTGAATTTTATCTTTTCATATAACAATCGAATGAAAAGTAAGCTGATTGTTAAGTGGAGGACGAGCTTTTCATTATCTATTTCTACATTTCTAAAATTTTTAAAGTTATTAATGTGTAATCTTTTGTTAAATCATTGTACTTTAATATTTCTGGTGAAGATAGTATGATTCCAAATTGATTCGAGAATCAGTGAAAGGAAATGTAAGCAATATAAGACACTTTCATAACGTTATTTAAAAAAGACACTTTTACTTCTGGATCCTAAAATATAGAAATATCGAATAAATATTAATCAACCGAGAGTGATGTAAGACTTTATAGATTTTCACTCGGCTCTTACTCATCTCACCTTAACCATATCGCTGCCCGCCATTTTCATCCTCCTTCTCCTCCGTCACGCGCACCTCGCCTTGTCCTCTGAGTTATTCATCCAGTCGATCTCGGTGAGTGGAGCAAGGTCGAAGGCTTCCTAAATTATGAACGTCCGCGGGTGGAAGACGACCTCGCGGTAGCAATAACGCGGAGTCGACGACCGATTTTCCGAATGAATATTCACGGCGGATCGCGCGAGTTTAGCGATAATTAAGTTCGCCATTCGTAAACAGAGGCTCGTGACCCCGTGACCCTTTTAGGATTCGAGTATGAGTTACATTTTACGCTTATTACAAACCGACGAAGGAAACCCCGCGACTGTTCGGGCGCTTTTGATTATCAATTAGGACAACGACTAACTCAGAGCTTCTCAACTTCAGTCTTCGACTGTATTACCCAGGAAATAGTAATTTTCATAGATTGTCCTTTCTAATTAACATTTAGATTTAAAACATTTCTAAGTATAAATTATATATATATATATATATATACGTATTAAATAATAAATTTAATACATATAAAATTAATAAATTTCTTTTATTTTAAAAACATGTATCGCATAATTTCGATTAAACTAAATGCGAGAATCTGTCTAAGTAGACATAATAGATTATGTATTGCTACTTCAAATTACAATAAGATCCAAATTTTCTCTGAGGTCCGTTTCAAATCTTCGCATTTAGCTGTGGCTGATCTCGAAATTGATTTGTCTTATTGTTAGAAGAAAACTATCTTCAAGTTCAGTCAAATCGATTATTAGAGTCATACAAGTACGATGTAAGGATTAACACCTATCATGAGAGGAATATATTCAACCGATCGTTTTGCGACCCGGAGAACCGATCAACCTCTGGCCGGCTAAGCGTTTCTAGGTAATAAAGAGAGCGGCGGAGTAGTTCGCGGCTCCGCTTTTGTTAAAAGGGCGCGGCGAGGGTGGCGGATATTTTAATAAGGTAAGTGCTGCAAGGCCGGTTGCTATGCCATTGGGGCGGTTTAATCATGTAATGTGTTCGGAGGCTCGGCCGTCCCACAATCGATATACGGTATTGCTTCGGGCACGACGCGGCGCGTACGTACGACGCGCTTAAATCCTACACCCGACCTAGAGCTAAGCTTGCGAGCCGTGTAAACCGCGTCAGAGCCCACGTCAAAGCCCGGGGAGAGGGTCTCGCGTTGCCAATTTTCATACTGCTGTGCAAATCGCAGCACGAACACTAAGCTCCAAGATAGGGCTTGGCCGTGGATTTCATGCCACGTATAACAGTCGTCTGATCGACGATCTAATACGAATGTCACAGATCGCATTTTATTTTGTTCTTTCACGATGTTAGAGATGTTCTATGCAAGTGCGATAAATGCATAATTTTTCAGATTTACATAATCCTAAATGGAACTTGTACCATCGTGTTTGAAAACTTTACGTCGCTCTCGCATCATCGACTTTTTATCTCGATATTAATTTTAATTAATGAATTCTTGGCTTCTTTTATTCGTGGTTCTAGAAAAACGTGAAATGAATTAAACAATGAATGATAAAATTCAACTAATTCTGACGAAATACATTTTAATTAAAAAAGACAAAACTGAATGAAATCACGGTAGAAATAAAATACAATACAAAATTTCTTATTTTAAATAAATTTTAATCACTGCGTTCGCTAATTTCTCTTTGATATATTTGGCGGTTAATATCATTGCTTTGGATATTATCTTATACCCACGGAAAGTAGGAAAGAAAATCGCGAAATGAAAAGTCTCTCTCCTTTTTCTTCTTTTTATACTTAAAAAGATTGTCAGAAACGTACGTTGACAAGGGGCGAAAAGC
Source organism: Tetramorium bicarinatum (assembly GCA_928718305.1). NCBI lineage: Eukaryota > Metazoa > Arthropoda > Insecta > Hymenoptera > Formicidae > Tetramorium > Tetramorium bicarinatum. The sequence goes on from OV788325.1 coordinate 23,526,498, forward strand.
TCCAATGACGATGTCAACCAACCCCCGAGCGAAATGGTAACCATAGGAAACGACGGCTCATAGCGAATGAGGGCTGGTCGGGACGGGGATGAAAAGAAAATGGCGGCTACCGGTTACGGGGTAGCGCGTGGTATTCACGTGTAGGGGTGGAGAGAAGTCGGTGGGAAAATGAGGATGAAGGTCGGTACCTTTGTTGCCGACGACGGATCGGCTTTGGTGCTCTAAAAGGGCTGAACCTTAAGGTTCCTACTCCATATAATCGCGCGCGTGTACGCGTTTACTTGTGTACGTATACCAACGTGCGTTGGTTGTGCACGAGGAACGTCTCCTCCGAGGAGCGCTTCGTGGTAGCCAAAGCCGATGATTGGACGAGTTGATCGTATTACGCGGCTGGAAGAAGCTCTTCCCCTTGGGGCTTAAATTCCTCGCGTCACTTTACGATGCCTGCGAAGTACAGTTCCTGTAGTTTTTTCTCTCAGCGAGATGACGTCCTCACGTCGCTTATTCAAATTTCGCATTTTAAATTGTGCAAATGTCTCTTCTTGCCAGACAGATTGAATCGCATCAAGATTATTATCAAGAATCGAGAAATGTCTTGTTCATAACGATTTGTTTAATAAGCATTAGCAACAAAAGTATTCTTTTAATTTATTCGATCAACGTTAAGGATGTTAGATTGTTAAGAATTTTTTAATAACTTATTTAGTAAAATATAAGAGAATATAAATACAATATTCATTGATTACATTCCGCGACGTCAGAATGCATCTGCATAGAATGAAAATATTGGCAATCTTTTTTCACGTGCTATAATCGCGGCAGTATCTTCTGTCTGCCTCCATTTTTCCTGAAAAAAGTTGCTTAAGTGGGAAAGGGAAATTGCTTTCCAAGTCGAAAGTTCCTGCGGTAACGGCGGTTTTGCTACCTTTTTTTATGGTTCGGACATGAAAACCGCCGGATCAGGAAGGCATCGACCGGGGTTTTCCTATATCTTCTTTCGTTTCCTTCGCTTTTCGTAGCGCAACTTCGCCCCGAGTGACCACTCGTTGTGATAGATCGATCTAGTAACGTCGTTAAATACCGGTTATCTTCCCTTTATTGCCAATCCGCGTCACTATAAGTCATAATTTGATCGTGCCCACGGAACGAGAGTGTAAGGATCCAAAAGATACTATTGTATATTTCTTTCGTTTATTACAAAGAAATTTAATTTAATTTAATTATTTCCATTCAACGAAATGATTGTCAGGTCTTCTGTAATTTTAATATTTATATATGCTAAAATGTCTCATCAAATCGATAAGTAAACTACGCAAAAACCTTTAGCACGAAGAAAAACGGTCGACGACATATAATATTTCCCGGCTGAAAAACAATTCCCGTGTATGTACACGCGCGTGTTCCGCCACCCGCATCGGGTTACGACATCTCACCCCGGGGGTATTACGGCATTATGATTTTTTTTTCTCGCGCATGGCTAACCCGAGGTCAACTCATTTCCGGCTTGAAGGACCGACTAATCGAGGTTTGATCGATAGCTATCTTTTTTCGAGTGGTGAGAGAAAACGTCTAAAGATAGTCGTGGGATTATTGAGCCGTATCGTAATACGACATCATCTTTTTAGGAAAACACTAAACACTAAGAACAATTTCTATAACCTTTTTAAAAAGAATATGAAGAAATTGTGAGCTTCAATAACGAAGAGTTCCAAGTCTATCCATACTTTTAATTCTTTACCCTGATTAATATTATTATTATCCTTATTAAATTATTGTCATTATTCTTATCTAAATTAATTTTATATAATTATTTGTTTCTAAAAAGCTTTAAAAGTGTCATTGTATTTCAACAAATTATTTAAACAAAATTTTTTTTGTAAATATTATGCTACAATTGATGTCTATTAAAAAACGCAGTGCGAATTAAAACATTAATATTATTATCAATGAAGAAATTACGTCAAATGATAAGAAGTAGTATGTCATTCTGATTGTAAACAGGCAGAAGTAAATGATTTTTGATAAGATTAAACTTTTTTTTTTCAGCTAAAGCAACTAGAGTTGTTTCAATTAGAGCAACAAGGCATAAATTTGCTTCTATCGATAGGAGCCGATCAAGCTATTCATCAATACGTTATGGAATTTATTTCTTGGCTTAACTTTCTTGATAATTATTATCTTTATATTTAAATTGAATTTATTGGACAACACAAACTTTATTCGAAAATTATTCTGATATCTCTATTTTTTTAGCAGCTTCATAAAAGAAATTGTAAAGTAAACAGATAATTAACCAAGGACTCGATAATGAAATTAAACAAGTATTAAACAAGAAAAACGAGGCAATGCGAGTACAACGCGGTTATCGATGCATAAGTTACCTATACTATATTCTTTAATTAGTAATAAGATATATAATTATACATCGAATATTTTGGCTCTACTTTGAATCTTCAGTAATACGATAACAAGTACCATAAAATAAAATAATCTCACGTTTTTTGACGAGCCCCAAATGAGTCTAGATTGAATAGTCTAAAAATAGTGTATTTTGTGTGCGAAAAGATTCGAGCGAAATTTCGATTAATAATTATAACCTGAAAAATTCAAGGAACGTGAGAATGAAGCCTTGATAAAACATCGAATATAGTCACACCTTAAAAGAAAATAATCGATAGAATTAAGTTAATAATAGTGAATAATAGTAAAATCAAAAAGTGGTCAGTGATATTTAAAAAATGTGAATATGGCTTAAAGTAGAGTTAAATATTTGATGCATAATTATGTATCTTATTACTAATTAAAAAATATTACACAAATAAATTTTATTAAATTTGTTAATATACTATGCATCCGTTCTATATCTCCATCGAATTTTTTAAAAGTATTTTTTTAAATTTATATACATACTTCGGTTTTTAATCAAGCTATGAATTAAAATTTTGCCAAAGTAAACTTCGTTTAAATTTAAATAGAACTCATGACCTGAATGTATGAAAAACGCTGCGCTTTCAGAAAATCTAAACCTAATCTTTTTCAATTCTTCATTTATTATAAACATTGTGATCTTTGTATTACCTTGCGGCAGAATGCTTTGCGCTAGAAGTACAACTTTGTTTATTTCATTATAGTCTCTAAGTATAATTTAAGTAAGAAATTTTAAGATAATCTTTTTCAGGGAAAGATACTGCGTGTTTATTTTTAACAATGTCATAATTATTAAAATATCGCTATTCTACTGATCACTTAAAATTGTTTAAAAATTAAAGAATTATTAATAATTAAGTATTAATTATTTGAAAAAAAATAAAATTTTCGAATGTGTATCGATTCGGCGAGGTATTCCAGATGTAAGTGACGTGTAATCCGAACCGTTACTGGGATTGAGCTAGCGTATATACGTGGGAACGCAAGCCCGAGGCCTCGGGGTTGTTTTTCTTGGAGGCGTGCTCGCCGATCGTCTATCGCGTAGGGTAAGTTTTTCCATGAAGCGCTACACTGAAAGAGAGAGGTGGTGTTCACTTCTACGGCGCCACGTGACTCTTGCGGGACAGAGCTCTCCTGTTTGTCGAGAGCATAATCACATACATCTCTCTCTCTCTCTCTCTCTTTCCCTTTACAATGCATTGTTGGTTCCCTTCCGTTGTTGCCACTGGGAGTTTACGCGATCGGAGATTAAGTGGCTCATGATGGGAACTAAATGGTGTTTAGGCCGCGTTTATGTAACCTTACGATTATGTCGCTGGCACACGGCAGGACTGTGTGGTTCCGAAAAGACATGAGTCTAAATGTTGTACACTTTCCGCGCCGCATTTAATCCAGAAACATATTTAGGTGTAAGTCATATAGATTTTTATCTGATTTAAATTATAGATATTATATATATATTTGTTTTTTTATGGAGGACGACAAAATTGTAGTGAAAAAAAATAGATAGAAAAGTAATAAACTATACTAAATACAGAGGAATTAAGATATTGATTAATTATCTCGTAATAACATTACAAATCTAGATGTGTAAAAATATATAATTACTAAAAAATTATGTTCCATTGTTTTTATTCCCATTTTGCGCAACACATTTTATCAAATATTTTTTTATTATTTATCATTTAATCGCGAGCTTTTCAACAATAGCGAAATTATGACTCGGAATTAACTTTGATCAATCCATACATGAATAAAATTTGATTGGTCGCTCAAATATAGATTGATTTGCAAATATTATAATAGACTTTGACAGATTATGTATGATATAATATTCAAGAAAAAATTCTAGATTAATCCAGATCTTGCTTATCTTTCCTAAAAAGTGCGAAAGTTAAAACTTCTACTTTTTTCATGCTCTCCTGCATATAGCCACAAAAAGTGAAAACTTTCTAAAAGAAAACTATAGAGAGAGAGAGAGAGAGAGAGAGAGAGAGAGAGAGAGAGTTGCTTAACTCTTAAATTATCCCTCCGAGAGAAAACTCTTATCGCGTAAAGAACTCTCATTAATTTCATCTTCCGTTTATTTTCCTTATTTTTTACAACTTAATGTCGAGTGCGCTTATTACACGGAATTTGCGGAAAAGAAAGAAAATATGATATTACGGATTTGCAAAGAATCAACGAATTATATTTACGTATTTTTGTGTAATTCAACAACGATCTGACATCAAAATATTAATTACTATTAATAATGAATGAAATTGCAATCGATAATTGTTCACAGATAAAAATAGAAATATGCTATCGTCGAAAATTTATTGTAGCTTCATAATATTTGTGTAAATTTTTTTACATTTTTCTATTCAAACTTTGCGCTGATAATTTTTCAGACAACTGAGAAACTAAAAAAAAAGAGATGAAGTAAATCTTAAATACATGAATACTTTTATACGAATTTTATACTTCGTCTACGCATCTACATGTCGCGAACTTGATTAACAAGCATGCGATGTGATTATCGGTACTTTTCGAGAATTGTTATCAGACGACTTCAAATTCGCGCGCGAGAAGTTTTAGATTTATAAATTGATAATATTCAGATAACTGAAAAATATATTGATATGAAAAAGGTTTTAGATAAAAAAGGAAAAGAAGCTATAAGAAAGTCATCAAAAATTATTGTGATAAAACGATATAAATTTTTAATACATTAAAATAAATATTATTTCTTATGGAAATACGTGTTTGAAAATATTACTTTTATCTGCAATTTATATGCAAATTATTGTTCTCTTGTTCTACTGAAATTAATCCAAATTAATATTTGTTGTAATTATTCATTATAATAATGTTAATAATTGTAACAAAGAGAACTTTTGTAATTTTTTAACGGAATATTCAATTTTGCAATTTCATTATTTTACCCGTTTTCTCAAATACTCTTTTAACCATCAAATATTTATTCGCTATTTGTAATTAATCAGAATCGATATATAAAATTACACAAATACAAACGTGGAATTATGATATAAAGTACGATATGATTAATTCGCACGAGTCAAAAATCACTTGGGAAATATTATATGAAACATTTTTATATGCACGATACATTTAAATGAACTAAATTACGATAAAGATTATCATTGCACAAGTAATCTAACCGGGTTTTGAAAAAGTGGTGAATCGCAATATCACGTCGCACGAAATATGTTAGAACTCGCTTGTAATAGCGACGAGTAAATTATGTATTGCCTGGCCATGAGAAAAGTGCAGAGAAGTTGAAATGTTAGTGATGCATACAATGTTCTATAAAAAAAGTTATAGCGCCTACAACACCGAGATACGCAAACGGCGTTCGTATTCAGCAATTGTGTCGACGTGCACTCAAATCTCTAGCAATCCCGGAATACTTATGGTAAACCGACTTTTTTGAGGATTTCAGAGTATTTTTTGTGCGAGCAACGTGCAACAAAAGCTCTTCAATTAACACATATAAAATAATTTTAATTTAAATTAATCTGCAAAAGCTTATTAAAGCAAACTTAATTAAATTCAATTATATAAAAATTTTGTTATCGCTAGTATTTTATTATTGTAACTTACCATCCGTTTTTCTTCTTTTTTTTTAAGATTTGGTTGTACATTAATTTAAAATCATTTTTAATTAGTTTTAAGGGGAGCTTTAATTAGTTTTATTTTTAAATTAGCTCTTCAATTTATTTACATTTTCTTTTCTTTTGTTTTAGAACGGAGGGTCAAAACACCAAGCCGTTTTACTATCAAGGAAGAATGTGAGTGCTTCGTTTTTATTTTAATCTTTTATGTTATTTTCTACGATAAGTATTTTTTAGGAACATCTTTAATATTTAAACTAACTGTTATTATTTCAATTTATCGCGTTAAATCTTAATCTTACAAATGCTAAAAGATTGACCTGACGTCACATTCTCATCATCAAAAATAAATGCAAGTAGCATCTTGCATCAAAATTTTTGAATCTACCGAAGTGATATCGCTCCCACTTAAATACTAAGAACAGCTCTTTACTGAGAAAGAGATAAAATTGGACATTGAAAATTGGGTGGAAGATGAACTATGTTAGGGGAAAGCTAAGAGTGTGTCAATTTGCAAACGAGAAAGCCCGAATGATGGTATCAATCCTTGAAGTAGTCTGTCGCGAAAAGGGTCACGAAACACACTGCGAGACACTCGACTCTCTCCCATATGTTATCCAGAACACGTTCAACTTCGATCTAAGTGCGACAGTTGGTCACGGATGCTATTGTCGATTAGAAGTTACATCTCGAGAGCTTTATTATCAATACCGTCGTCCACTCGAAAACGTAATACCCGCTCGGAATGCGGGCGCTCGTACGTTTTATTTTATGGGACACATAAAAATGTGGATACAGAAGAGACGCGCTTTGTTTCCGACGGTTCGTAATTCAAGGAGCATCGCTGCTGCTTGGTCATTCCTGTAAAAAAAGAAAGAAGAATCGCCGTGAGATTGAAGAGAGGCGTTCAGCCTGGTGAGCTTCGTCCTTTGTACGAAGATAGAGAAAAAGTAACAGTCACCGAAGTAATCCTTCACCCTGCGGAGCAACACGCGCGTGTGTCACCCCTCTCCGACATACAGGGTGGTACATATTCATCGGAGCACATGGCGCGACGTGCGAGCGGGGCACCAGTTGTCGCGGCACGTTCCTGGCACGTGCGAGCACGTGGCCGTACTGACGAGTGGATTGTTCATTCCGACGTCTCTCGTGTGCGCCGATGTACGAGGATCGCCTTCCCGCTGGGTTTGTTGCCGATTTTCGTGGGCCGCCCGTTAATTGGGAATAATCGTTTAGATGGCTTCGCGGCAGACTTTACAGTTTGCCCGAACGAGGGACCATCTTTGGGAGGGGAAGGAAGGGGAAAGGATTCTCTGATTATGATTTGAATCACTGTTTCAACGATATGTCCGTTGCCCCTTTAACTTTAACTTTCAAATTTAATTGTCAAACTAGGTCTATTTCTACTTTTTATCTATTTTGTATTTGTTTTTTGACGTAAATAAAACTTGCATTTCGAGATGTAACAGGAAAAGAAGAGAAGGTTCTTTGAAAAATAATAATTTAAAGTAGTCGCAACAAAAAGCCCATTGAAATACGCGTGAATTAACAATTCACGTATACAATGAAAAAGGTTGCTTCTACTTGCGCTAAGTTATATACTACCTTAATAAGTTACGTAGAGAGTCAGTATAAAAGTGCTTACGTCGAATCGATAATGCCTGCTGGTGTTCACGGCTCCATTAGGATAATTGTACGCTCGCACCGTTTCTCTTCTCGTATTTATAGCTATCTGTCTATCTATCTATCTATCTATCTCTGCGTCTCTAGTCCCCCATAGTCGACTTTCTTCGGCAACCCCATTGCCCTCCCGGCGATGCGTAAATGGATGATGTCCACGATAACATTGTGGAGGATCAAAAAATCATTAGGGAACAATATATCATTGAAACGCGAAAACTTGTCGAACGCATTAATGAGAGCCACGAGCGCAGAGACAAAGTAGGCCAAAGCAGAATCTAGATTATTAAAAATATTTACACTAAACGTTATATATATAGAAGTGTCAAATTTTTTTCACAATCATTTTTTAACAAGACTACAAATTCACAAAGAATAGGTATCGATAAGGCCCCTTAGAGCACATGCTAGAAACAACGTAATTCTTTTATATATTGTATATTAACTTAAGTACTTTATATTTACATAAAATGCTTTTCGCTCGTGCTCTATATAAAAAAATTAAAATGTCAGTGAAAACCGCGCTTTTGGAGAAAAACAACTTTGATGTAAAATTATTTTATTATCAGGCAGATGGTCTATTTTCAGAATTTATACAAAAATCGTCAATAACTATATTTTTGTCTTATTTTTGGGCGAAAATTTGGATCTTATCGATACCTATCCTTTGTAAACTTGTAGTTTCTCCTGGCTTAATTCATTTTCTTTTTCCTCATTTATAGCAAGATATATTTTCTGAAACGTACATTACACTTCAAAAAATCAACCATAACAGTGGCCGACAGTTTATCTCGTAGGTAATCAACATTGACCATTCGTAAACCATACCGTAGTAAATTCGTAATCGTTCATGGTCATTGCTTCGCAGTTTTGTCAAACGCCTATTGTAGACAAAATAGTTGCCCCGGAACAATACCTGACGCGGCACTCCTACGTTCACCGGAGGAATCCCACACACGATCGTCCGTGGCACGCATTGCAAATCACGCGTAGATTTATGGCGACACTAAATCGAGGCACTCCGTAGTCCAGTTCCCATGCTCTCGTCACGTAATCGTCCGTGAAAATGTCCGCTTATCCGCGAAAGTGATATAAGCCGGTAACGGCGAGTGTGTCAAACATGAAGGAGTGCCGGCTCTGTCCAGCGTAACATATTTCTCCTATTAAAAAATTGTCAGCTAAGAGACGCCAACATTTTTAATGTGCTCAGAAATCTCTTTATTCTCCAAGGATGTGCACGCAAAAAAATGATTAGCCAAGGAATCTAAAATATAGCTGTGGCAGTTAAGATGTTTCATTAAAATAGGAATAGTTAATGTTGTCACTACCAAAGCTCAATTTTTTAGCTGTTAACATTTTGGTGCTAAAAATATATAAGTAAAAAATATTTGCTGCTGGAACCAAATAACGTTTACATAAATCCATTATGCTAATTTCTCTTCGCAATAGTGACTAAATTGAATTGAATGCTCAGTTTCACATAAAATACTGAGAAATAGCTATTACTTTCTTAGCTATTCATATTAAAAAATTTTTAATTTCGACTGATTCGAAAATTGTATTTTATACCAAATATATTTTATTTTTAACAGCTAACTCAGAACTAGTTAATGACATTTAGCAATAACAGCAAACTCTGATCTAGTTAATGATATTTAGCTAATATTACTAAGTTATTTTTTTGCGTGATGTATATACCTATCTACAAAATTACAATCAACTAAAATAAGTACAAAATCTGTAAAATTTCGTTATCTTTTTGTTAATATTTTTTTCGTTCGAGCTCACTTTATCAAGGGGGGACAGTAATATTTTTTGTATTAAGATAAACATTGTGTTTCAATTGTTGTCCAACGTCAATTGTTCTCCAACGTTGTCGTATACGTTCGTTTCTCATGGCACGGGTCTCTGCACCTCGAATCGTTGTTGATTATTTAGGCGGAAAAGGAACCGCCCATGCTTTTACCGCGAAGTGAATAGACCGTAGAGGAGGCGTTAAATACGACAAAACCATGACATCCGGTATGCACGTGAGTCGACACGTGACCTTCTCAATGCTCTTACGCCAAGTGCTCGTCGAAGCAGCTCAAGCGCTATTCGGAACATCGTTACCACGTGTAACATGTATTATTCGCACTTTTTTTCTCTCGCCTTGGTCAAAAACACATGAATCTTTGATTCATTATATTCCTAAGTTTGTTTGAACATAACATATAAATATAATATATATGAAGCCAATATACAATAATGAACTATACAGTTTTGTTATATCGTAATAAAATATGCCATCGATACAAATACTGTAATTATGAACATAGTGAACATTGATAATGGATAAAATTACATTTATTTAAAATCTCGAATTTTTTAACTGAAAATTATAATCATCTTTCAACTGAAATATTACATGTGCAATTTAAAAAAATTATAATGATTTTTTTAAATATTTATATATATATATTTTTATAATATTACAATGATATTTACAGTTGATAATTGCATTAAATACGAAATTTATATTTTTCCGACATTAATACATAATGACATTTATTACTTTACCAATTTATATGCATATACAATGAACATTAATTCTCATCAGATAATTTATAATTTCTATCGTTCGCAGACGAGATGTATCGTTACCCGTCGATCGGTGCATAACAATATGATAAAAATAACCCGCAGATATTCAGAATTCGAGCACTGCCCGCATACCTCAATTAGAGCAATAAACGAACTTCGTATATTATTTGTGACCACGTGGAATTACTTATCGTAGAGTTCATCATTACTATCCATAAATTTATATTAAAAACCATCAGATAATGCTGTTAGAAAGATCAACATATAATCGATATTAAACATGATGATTTATGACTAGTTGTATTTTGGAAATTAATATGAAGAATGCATTTTTAATTAATAAAATAGTAGTATAATGTAGATAACAAATCATTTTAAATCACCCACTATATACATATTTGTATTAAACAAAAAAAAATAAAATTCTTAGGACTGGTTTTTCCAACTTCTTGGTAAACTGACTCATACGTCTGAACTTGTCTAATTTGAAGATAAAACAAAGACAGACCTATTAACCTAAGTTAACTTACCAAGAAGTTGGAAAAATCGGCCCTTAAATGTTAATTTCAAAAAAATTCTTGAATTATTTGCAAACTTCTTAATTAAGGGATAGAGTATAAATCAATAGATAATACTTCAAATACAAAACTCGAAGCTGTCCTTATACTTGTGCTCTATAACTTTGTTGTTTAGTGTATCATTCGAACGATAGTATCACGAATGATACTTCGCAATATTTTCGATATTTCATTTGCGTTCGTCAATTACACAGTAAAACGAGAATGAATAACAATCATCGCGTTTTTTCCCGATCCACGTCTGCTCGTTACGGACGAGCAATCATCGCGCTTGTCATCGGGTCTAGGTAGAAGTCAACGCGTCACAGAGAAAATCTGTGAAGAAGAAAAACATATCGTCCCCTAATAGCCCTCATTGACAACCATAGCAAAGACGCGGCACGGTTTTGGGGTAGCGCCCTGTTTTCATTTCAATTTCTACCCCTTAGTGCCAACCCCCGTCAGAGGCCAGATGGTGTACGATGCGGCTCTCTCTCTCTCTCTCTCTCTCTCTCTCTCTCTCTCTCTCTCTCTCTCTAACCCTACATACCCTATGCGTTTGTTCATGCCTCTCTCTCAATTCCTTCCCCTCGCCCTCCTCCTTTTCCTCCGTCATCGCTCTAGCTGACTATGAGAGATCGCTATGATTGAACATGTCAATGTTTGGTTTGGCTTATACCAGCCTGTAACGCGGTTAACGTATCGTCTCACTTTCGAGGGTTCGCGACAAACTTGATTTTCCTTACATTCTTTATGGTTTTCGTTACGCAAAAAGTACTTTAAGAAGAGTATTATGAATTTAGAACATTTATTTTTCATTGTAATTTAATTTTACCTCGTCTACATAAAATGATCTGTCTACATAAAATGATGATCTGTTGTTCACCAAACAGCCACTAAGTTTCTTGTCTCCAATTAAACTTTTAACAGTTGCTTTTATTTTATATCCATTTGTCATACATTCTGATTTTTTTTCTCTTTAAATCACAGATGACACTTGTAAAGCTTCAAAAAGTGCCTGTATATAATTTATTTTTAATTTCAATATTTTTAAAATCTTTTAACACTCGGCGGACGAGAGTAGCCTCAGGCCATGACAAGTTTGCCCAAAGTCCTCGCTACCGCCGAGGACTCCTCGGATGATCAGCGAACCCCTCCGATCCGGCTCTGCGTCGTCTCGCGGCGAGACGGGGATCCAAACCACGGTATCGTGGGGAGTGAAGTGTTTAAATTTAGACGAATGAAATAATAAGATCAAACGGTAAACAGCCATGGATGAAAGGTACCACGTGCAAACAGAAGCTCGCGAACTGATGAGGGTGTGCTCCAAGAGCGTGCAAGCGCTTTCTGAAAATACATATCGCGATTCTCTCCGGGGAGTGCCACGGTGCTTCATATATCGATTGCGGAAGCAGGCTCTCTTTCTCTCACTCATTCTCTCTCTCTCTCTCTCTCTCTCTCTCCTCCTCCTCCTTTCTCCCTTTCTCTCTCTTTCTCTCTGTGGTTGCAGAATGGAGAGCTATGGTAAACACACAGCAAATGCGACGCGCTAAATAATATCCGAGCCGGCCAGCGGGAATAAAATTTCATAACGTCCCTTCCGCCGCAGGCGCGGTAGAGGTGCTTTTCCGATTTATATTTGATATAACATTTGAATAAAATATAATATAAATTTTTTGTATAAACGATACGCTCTTGCACAATGGATATGCAGTTAAATTCGTTTAATAAACATTTATTTTTTAAAAATGCTTCAATAACATTCGATAACATCAATTAAATTAATTTCCCTGGTGGGAAATAGCCATTATAATAACGTCTATAATGTCATATATTTATAACATACGCATTGCGCTTTGCATGTAAATGAAAGCTGCATGTTGTCAATAAAATGGGAAATAAGTTAGATTGTATAACGAATAGGCAAGAATACATCATATTAATCACTGAGAATTATAATAATATAATTTTAAAAAATGAGTATGTGATATAACTTACTTTCAGAGACTACAAAAGACAGGAAAAAGCATAAAATTTCTTTACCACATAAAATTTTTATATTTTTCTTTTTTTGATAAATTCCTCCGATCATTACTTGTTGTAAATTCTGGATTTACATTTAACCAAAATTTTGTTTCTCAAAAAGAGAAAAAATTGAATATTATACCATTTTGTGTGTGTGATTTTCAGTGGCCCATTTATCTATAAAAAGAAAATATATAAATAATATGTACTTACATATGTATACATATAAATCTGAAATAAAACAGTAAAATCACGAAATAACAATATTAAAAGTTAAAAGATTTTTTTAATAAAATAAACCCTTACAATATGTACTTATAATAAAAACTTTTTAAAAATATTTTTAAATTAAATCTAATTACACAGATATAGATACGTAAAATGCAACAATTTCTTTTCCGGAAAACTATTAGACAGCAAATTCCCGAGATAATAAAATTTTCTTTTAATGTTTCACGATTTATTAAAATCCTTTATGAAACAAACGGAGGAACCATTACCAGATTCTCTAAAGATAATTTCCACAATTTACAAGTAAGTCTATTATATCCAAGAATAGAAACTTTATTCAATAATTCATATCAGATCCATCTAATTAATTCATTCGCCGACATACGTTTGAGAATGAATCGGTTAGATCCAGGGCGGCGGATGGCGTAAAAATCACGCGGGAAGATTCGACGTCGTCGACGCCGCGGTTGAAAGTCATCCCGTTAATTACCGAGGAAGAGGCCGACAAATCATCGCGGAGCCGACCGCAAACCCCGTAATTGCGGGCCTTATGGTTTCGCCGGTGGCACGAGCCGCTTCCGCAGCTGACCCGGCCAGTCAGTCGGCTGGTCTATATCGGGAACGCAATATCCCGGAACACCCGCGGACCGTGGAAGCCATAATATGGAGCAACGCCCGTTCGGGCGCTCCGTGGAACGGAGTGATTCACCAAAATGCACGACAGATGCGCGATCATTGAAAGATAGCTGGCTGGCAGTAGCGCTGCCTCGGAAGTAGCCCGATAACTTCTGGAAGCCTGCGCGAGGACGTCGGGCTGTATGTTTTTACACAAGGCGATCCTCGTGATCGTTGATGCTCGTTAACCCCGACGGTGAGTCCAACATGTTGCTGGCTACCTGAAGGGGTGTTATGTTTGAAAGGGGGAAAAAAGGATAAAAGAGGGCGATAAAAGTGCTGGATTTTTATGGAATTGTAAGAACAAATTATGAAATATTTTAGTGACACAATATGAAATGTACAGATTTAAGATGTTAAAAGATATAAACGTGAGTGAAGCAATTTTACGATTTTAATTAACCGACGCAGAAAGAATATTAATTTAACTTAATTTTGTTTTCATAATTTTAAATCTCAAAAGACTTTATAATTGCTAACTTAATGTAAAAAAAAAGACATTAAAGAAGAAGGTCTTATATTCTATTTATGCAAATGGTGTTTAGTTTAATGAAACTTCCAGATCTATAATAAGAAACCACACTATTATTTTTTAATTGTAGCAAAAGAGGGATGCTTGAAAATACAGTATTCAAAATTTCTTAATTATAATACAGTACAGATATAACATCTTATGAAATATTCCAGACTTCTACTTACCATCTATTCGTTAAAATTAATTATGATAACTAATGAGCGCATTAACGTTTAACTGTAATTCATTTTGAATGAAAACGATTTCTATTAAGCTTCATTCTACAATAAGAAATCATAGTTTTTTTAGATTGTATCTCCAGTCAACAAACTATGTTCAATTTGTATAGAATAAGTATATCTCGTGCCGACAGTATTTGTGACAATATTTGTAGAATTAGAAATAAGGGAATCGCGCACATAATCATACGTGACAAGTGACGATTTCGTGGAGAGACAGAGAGAGAGAGAGAGAGAGAGAGAGAGAGAGAGAGAGAGAGAGAAAGAGAGAGAGAGAGAAAGAAACAAAGAAAGAGAGCGAAGTCAGATCCCCGGCTTTTCGATAGGGCCATCCCAAGGGGGAGAGTTACCCCTGTCGTATTCACGGTACACCCACGCACAATGAGCGTCCCTAATAGGTACACGCAGTCCCTGATTAGAATCTAGGAGGCTCCGTTTTGCGCGGGAGACGCCGCTGACTTTTACAGATGGACGAGCGTGTTCGCCCGAATGCCGAACTCAAATGCCGCCTTTGTTCCATCGCGAAGAACGCATCCTGCGAGTGATTAAATCCGGCTCGCTCCGCAGAAGGTCCTAGATCAGCCAGTCTAATACAAGCTTTATAAGAAGTAAAACGTAATTCACCCACTCAGCGGTAGGGAGATTAAAATTTGAAGAATCAATATAATCAATTGCAGAACACGCAATGAACAGTACAATAATTAAAACCATCAAAATTTACGTGATTATTTAAGCAATAAGATAATTGAAAATATAAAAATTTATGCGATTGTTTAATTTGTAAAATCATTAAAGGTTGATTCAATTTATATTAATAAAATGTATAATATTTCTCTACTACGATATCTTGTTTGTTGTGCTTATCATTAATCTCGGAAGTATCCGTATTGTATCGAAAGGCTTTCGCAAGTAGTACGACATGATCCTTGCATGTCTTATCTTATATTTATGCAACAAGTTAAAAAGCGACGTTACGTGTAGATTGATCCGATATGGGCTGCACGAAAGCTACTTATCTGTAATTATTTTAATTGATCATAATGTATGATTTATAGCGCACGTGTCCCGATACATGCAACGACACTCTACATATGACGCGAAACGCTAAGTCAAAACGCAAAAACATTCCATTTCATATAACAGACGTTTGAATGCTATTGTAGTAATTACTATCACGAATCTTGCATGATTACGAACAACAAGGTTCTGAATATGGACTCTTATCTTGCCTACTAAGTTAGATTAATAAGGAAAAGTAAATCATACAAGAATCGCCTTTTTTCATACGAATAGTCTCCGAAAGTATTTTAACATGTAATAGAATTTATAAAGAAGCAGAAGAGCTAATGCAAGATATATGTGCTAATAATAATGTATGTACTTAAATAATGTATAAAAATAAAGGAATAAACGTTTCTGCCTATCATCAAACTGTCCTCAATATTATACACAATTAAATAATATATTGGAGCTTTTATTATTTTTATTTTAATATGTGTATATTTGCACATAATATAAAATGCAAGCAAGGCTTGCTTAGGTAACGGAATCTTATTCTTCAGTTAATTTAAGTAGGCTTTATAACAGAATTTTAAAGGACACAATAAAATTTAAAACTTAAAAACTTGCGAATTCTAATTAAATTATATTAAAAAAAAAACGGTCCCGTCTTTGACGAGAAATATCTTGGTTGGTTAATAAATTTTAATGATAGAATTCATTGAATGTATCCAAGCACTCTTGAAAAAAAAAGATCTTGCGCCGGAATGAAGATTATTTAAATTTGAAATTAAGAAACTACTTCACGAGAGTATGTTGTTCGTCTCCTTAAGCTTCACAGTTAAAGAAAATCTGCAGCATGTCACGACATAACGCGGACTAACGCGATAGTGCAGACGCACGCACACTTCGGATTATGGCTCGAGCACGGACTCGACATTAGGTCCTCATGGGACGTTATTACCGTAGCTATGATGCGTGGTGCAAATAGAACGTACGCTCGAAGCCCGAAAGCATTACGCTTGATTACCCAACCTGCCGAGGCATGGACGCCAGCGAAATCGTTAAGCGTGTAAACGCACGCGAGCCCCCAATTATAACGTAGCGTATAAAAAAAGATTACGAGCGCGAAATACAGGATATATCGGAGGACATTTAAAAAAGCGTGCATTGAAATATTTTTATTGCCATTGAAGATGCAGATATATTGCAGAAAGAGGATGTTGCAAAGTTTTTCCTTTTTACCACACAGAAAGAAAATTCTGATAAAAAACGGGTGAATCAGAAAAATCTTGTAGGATTGATCAAATATTCTGGTTATTATAATAAGAATTGTTGGTTATTGTAAATTGATTATTGTAAGTTATAAAATATTGAGTTCTATTATAATAATCAGAATATTTGATCAATCCTAAAAGACTTTCTGATTTGTCCGTTTTTAACCAGAATTTTTTTCAGTGCATAACTGCTCCTTTTCAAATTATTTACTCCAATTTTTTATATCATTCTGTATCATATAGATTATAGATTATGTAATGTGAGATGATAGTGCGCCATGTTACAAATTAAAAGACATTACAACTGTTTAATTAAAGATATTTTAGTCGATTATAATATTATTACCGCATAAAAATGAAAGAAATGGAAGATCTGAAAATCTCTTCATACTTTTCAAACTTCTCATATTAAAGATCAACGCTTTCTAACTAAATTAATTTTGTAATTAATTTTGTAGTTACAGTTAAAATTAACGGAAAAATTCAATATGTCGAATTTAAACGTTATAAATCATATATTGATGTCTAGCCAATTTCGTACTTCTATTCAATTCGTGAGAAGATTTGGCGCAATTAATTCGCGACTTCCGCGGGTATCATCGATTATGATCTACCCCACCGAAGCAAAGTTTCATTATTAAATTCGAATCTCCGTCCGATTCGGTCTTTTCCTGTGCCGTCGATAGAGAATTGGCACTAGGTCGCCGAACGTGAGAGCCCATATCCCTCGAGATCGGAGGGAACAATCTGGATTTTATCAGACTGCGCTATCCCGCGGGAGAACTTTCTTAGTCGCTCCCGTAATTATTACGATTTACGGTTATAATGGGGTAACCGGGACCAACGCTACTCAAATCATTCTTGCAAGAGCAAATTATTGTTGCTAAAGTTGCTAGAATTCTTAACGATCAAAGTCCAAAGTCGGGATGTTAAAAAAATAATGTAAGCTTAACAGCTTAATGTCTTTTTCTCTATTAAAATATTCTCTCAGGCTCGCTTTTGAAAAATCAGCATTATCTTTTCTCGGTTTCCGCAATTAGAACATTTCGCGCTTTTACATTCTCTATGCTCTCTATGAACAGAATTGTATAGCTTCTTTCTAATTCATTGTCTGATTCACGGTAAAATGAGTAATGCTCTCTCTTTGGGCATTAATTTTATTTCCCAGAGACACATACTTGCACTGTCTCTTATTGTTAGAGAAACGGTCGGTGAACTTTTTTTTTGTCAAATAGTCTGTGAGACCAGCGACAGAATGTGCGTCACGCGTGCAACATTTATCAATGTCGCAGACGCCGGCTCTCTGGCTCCATTCTCTTTCTCTCTGGCTACTTGTTCGCCGTTAGCCCGACACGTGACCGGATAATTGTATCCATTGATCCCGTGCGATCGATAGCACTCAGAAGCTCATCCCTACAGGTTTTCAGCACGCACCGCAACAGTAACAGGTGGAGGTCCAAATGATTTCCGCCCTCAATGAAACGGCACGACAGCTTCGATGACTTTTCTTTTCGATTTGAGCGAAGAAAATTACAGTTTTCAGTCTTCGTCAATTGATTCAGTTGAAAATTTTATTTCGAAACACAATTGGAAATGCGAACTAGATTTTTAATTACATAATAAAATGCAACGAATTAAGGGATTAAGAGCTATTCTCTTTATGAATTACGAATAATTCACTCAAACTGATTTGAAATGGATATAATAATAAACTATTTTATAAATTTTATAAATATCGCATAACTCTCTCTTTCTCTCTCCCATTTATTAAATTTATTGAAATGTATGTTAATAAATAAGCTCCTACATTTTTGAAATATTCTTTATACTCATATGAAAATTATCCTAAAATTAATATAATATTAATTATATTATTTAGAAACAAACGCATGTTTGTTTGTATGTAATTACAAATTGGTAAATCCAAATCACGTATAAGTCTATTTCAACTAATCTCAGCAAATAACGGCGCGTGCAAGGAACCGATAATAATCGTTATCCTCGGATTCTATCGGCACACAGCGCGTCCACTACGTGACCACCGGATAAATCAAAGGATGATGATGCAAACAGAACGATGGCCGATCGTTTTTATCCCTGCAAAAGTGTATTTGCTTCGTTCTGTACTATTCCCATGATCGGCGCGTACACTTCGATCGTATCTCAACAACAAACAAAGCACCAATCTTTTAGTATTGCATCGATGCGATGTTACAACGCATGTTGATTGCAGAATGTATGTAAGAATATTTAATTTTTTGATAGGTATTAGAAGGAAAAGAATTCATAATTTAGTAAAAACTCGTAACAATTTAATAAAATTAGGAAACCCTGGATATTATTATTAGCCAATTTTACAATAAACAATATGATGTTATTAATTAATAAAACCATTAAAATGGAAACATACATGCACGTCATTTAATTTAGTTTTACGCATTGAACACAACACATTTACATGTTAAAATCTTTCTCTCGCGTAAAAAAGAGAATTCATGCGTTTGAAGTAACTCCATGAAAGAGAGATATCTCCAAACGTTCTACGTCGCATGTGATACTCTCTTCGTGAAGTGCAAATCCTCGCTCGATTCGGTTGAACCACGAAAATTTCGCGGGCAAGGGCAGGGTTTACCTTCGGCTTTTCTGGCAGCGGCCGCTCGGCAGCAACAACGAGGGTGCGCTACCAGAGAGCACTGTCAACGCTCGTAAAAGCTGGCACGCGTGTTTCGCGGCACACGTGCACGCCGGTCGATGTGCACGCCCGACTTCCACCTACCTACCGAGACCCGGCGAGGTCTCATGCCTCGCTGATTTCCCAAGGGAATTCCGGGGGTTGGCTCGTTTCAGAAGTCTCTAGTCCCTGAAACGCGCGCGCGGCCGGGCCTTCCCGCGTCGGCCATTCCGCCGTGCGGAAACGTGCGCGCGGCATGCGATGTTCCCGATGATTACAGCGATTCACTGATTTCGCCCCTTGTAATCCACGCTTGTAATCTATGTAGTTTTCAGAAAGTAAGCATTCGATGCGGCGGAGAAATATACACCGAGAGTCTATGCGAGGTACCAATTTCCCAAGTTCCTGCCTCACTTTAATGTTACGGCATCCAGTTGGTCCAATGAGAGAAGTACGTAAAATAAAGCCATGCAGGATTATAGGAATTAATTCAGCTTTACCGTAACGAGCATAATTTGCGGATCATAATTTTACTAACAGATTTCTTCGACCAATTTGCAATCAATATTTCCGTAACTAAAATACCAACGTTAATAACTTCTGCGTCTAGTCGAATTGAAAATAAAATCTTCAGAAATTAAGCATTTGACCTGGAAGATCACTTAAGAAAATCCCACGTAATTAGATATACAATAATTAACCGTGTAGTTAAGTAGACGCCAAACAAAGCACTGTACAAATTAAGAATTTGTCGTTGGATTTCTTTATCTCTATCCTTCTCACAAAAGATAAAACATGATAAACTGTTCCTAGAATTCCGGCAAGAAATGTTCAAGGATTTAATTTCACGCGATGTATGGGAGAGTTTCTGAATGCGTACCGATCTCCTAAATCGTATCTCTCCAATACTTTAGAGTTTTATTTAATATAAGCAACATTTATTAATCAAAATATGAAGTAAATGAGAAATGAATAATATAGACAAAAAATTAGCATGTTATATCTTGTTTTGTGCTTGTTTTTAGCATTTTTAAAAATCAGGTACAGCTGATGTAAATTTTTGATTACTTTATATAGCTGATAATAATGTAATCATACCATTTTTCACTGAATTTTTATATTTCTCTGAAAGTAGGTTTATTTTAAAACATCTTATATTCATAGCAAGTATACCCATATTTACAATTATTGTAAAGATTACATTGATATTTTTATAAAATTTGTCTTGTTTCCTAAATCGTACTACTATAATAATACATATATCAATATAAAATTGAAAATATATTAATTGTAAAAGTAAATTCAAGCAAGTTTCATTTCGTTGTCTTAACCTTTTTATTATTTACTAATTTTTAAATATTTCATTGATAAATTATAAATAAAACAGATATTATTAGTTTATGATTCCTTTTATTAATCTTATATTTTTAATTATTTTGATCCATAATTACTTTTTATACAATACATTTTGAAGAGGTATGATTTAGGAGACATACAGGTACGATTTAGGCGATTGGTTTTTTAAATTGTACCTTTTGTAGCATGTTACAGAAGAACTTATAACACATTAATTTGTTATTAGTGAAAGGGTTAACATGTTAGGTTACATTCCAGTATCCAAATATTTATAGGCTGTTGCAGTTAGCGCAAATCTCCGTCCTAGGATACGAAAGGGTTAACATATGTAATAATGTAATAATAAGTCTTAAATATCAAGCTACAATTTCCAACGTTTATTTGCATATCAAATGCAAAATATAACCAAAAATAGCTTAAGTGGCAACACATTTGGCAACTCTCCTCTACATGTCATGAGGCGCCAACGGATGCGGATTTCATCGCGAAAGATGCTGAAATGCACGTTGTTGCCTCCCATCGGCGTGGATCGGCGAGTATCGTCATTGGAGCGCGTGTCAAGTGCGCAAGATTGTGGACAACAATTGCGAGCACAATGGGCCGCGGTAATGTCGCTCGCATGTACGATCGAACCCTACGAGGTCTACCTCTCGCCACCCCGTGACGTCCACAACGGTTTGTCCCTCTCTTTTCCTTTCGCTCGACCTCGACTCCTGAGCACGGAAGACCCCACGGGCTTCCCCGGCGCAATATGCTAGCACGTACATCGGATACTCTTGGGTTTGCTGTTTGTCGTGCCGTTCCCATAACTCCCAGGCGAATTCCCTCGGCCTGTTACTTATCTCTGGGGACGTGCGCCGGTGATATAATGTGAGAATCGAAACGAATCCGTCGTTGCACGCGTTTCGCGCGCAACAAACTTGCCGCGATGCCTCGAAACGAAAGTTCCGCGACGAATCCTGGCAAATCTTACGTCAAATCTAATCCGCGCGTTGCTGAAACATTGTTTTTGGGCTTATTATAATTATTTTGTAAAAGTTGAGTTATTTTCTAAAAGCGTGAAATGTTTCAACACAATCTTTGGTAGAGGAAAATTTTAATACAGCTAAATATAGATGCAAGAAAGCTAATTTAAATTCGGATATTAGAGGAGGAATGGATACAATTTTAATGAATTCAGATTTCGATACAATAATACATAAGATTTTCGAAATCATCATCTATCCATATTTGTGATAAGAAAAATATATTCGATGTAATGAAAATATATTTATCAATATTAATAAAAAAAAACACTTTCTCTAATTCAATGAAATGTTTTAATACGATCGATAGACACCGCTATTAATTTGCTGCATCATGCAGAAACAATATTGCACATTTATATTTTTATGAATTATTTTAGAATAAAACTTTTATATTTATTAAGAAAATGTAAAATAATTTTAAAAAGCAAAATATTTATAATTTTATCCTGAAGATATAAGATTATAATGAAATCTCGTGTAAGAATTCACTAAGTGTAATATTTCAATAAGAATATTATTTAAATAATATTTTTTTAATTCTCAGGAATATTGTGTAATCAGTCTCGTGAAAGCGAAATCGTAAAAGCAGCTGCGTTCGGCGAGCCGAGAAAAATAAATTAATAACGTCCCGCTACGTCGAGCACCTTGTGGCCCTTTGATTTCCGGCTCCGTTGACCTTTTCCGGAAATAACATGTTCGTGTAGGAGCGGTGATGTCGCGCTCCACTTACAAATCCTGGTGAGAATGATTTGTCAATCAGGAAAGGAAAAAGGCGAAATAATAAAGGTATTAAAGACATCTGCCTTTCCGGCTCCGAAAATTAAATCAACGTACCATGAATGAATGCAAAAATAAACTTTACCGTTGAACAAACGCGAAATGTCTGTCATCATTGATTTTTCATATATTACCTTACCTAAAAATCTTATGTATGCAGTACAAAATGAAACAAAGACGTAACTTAAATATTTTCAGGATAGCAATAATTTCGAGTCGTTCTGGAATTACATATTTTCAAGTTACAAATAAAGAGGAAATAAATCCGTGAACACGCCGGAGAGAAACGAAAAAAATTAAACGTTAATTTATCACACTGGATAATCGATCAGACTATCTTTAGTATCTTTTATACAAGGTTGTAATAAATAATCCGCATGTTTTTCGTTCTTCGTAAAAACTCCTCGGTAAAAACCTTGGATTAATTTCTCTGATGTAACAGCCTTGGAACATCAAAATCGTCTACGTTCGCGTTAGACTTGCCAGTTTTCTATCGGATCGGTTTAGAGAGAGTCCATCCCGTCCAAACGAGCGTGTAACAAGAAGCCACTTGGCCCGAGTCGCCCGGTAATAGATTAAACCCATCTTCGACTCACCCCCTTCCTCCCCCCTGGCGCGAGAGCGGTATATTGTCCCCTTAACACCCCCGTCTCGGTAGTTTCGCTTTAGTTCACTTGACCCTACTTGTCTCACCCGGGGTCTGGTAGAGCAGCCCATTTCCACCCTCGGATCCACGGTTCTCTTCTCCGCCCCATTGGACCTCTGTCTTCTCCCTATGCCCCTCCTGCCCGTTATCTCCCTTCATTTCGCCCTCACGCGTGCGCTCGGTATCCACACGGTACACCATCCGAGCGCGTGCTCCTCTTTTTCCATCCTCACCACCTTACTTACACTGATGCGCCGAAGTGCGAGCACGTTTCCTCGCAATCGAGGGCAGAGTCTCTCACGTAGAACCAGCAATGATAGAAGTATTCACATAGGTAACAGGAAGTTAGTTCCAAATAGTGAAAATAAAAGAAAGAGAGAAAGAGAGAGAGAGAGAGAGAGAGAGAGAGAGAGAGAGAAATCTAAATAATAATATTATAAATAATTATTTAATATTTATAAAAAAAGAGTAAGATTACATTATCAATTTCTTCAGTTTATCATGTTTTTTTTAACTGTTGACCCACGACATTTTTATTAGAAAAGCATGTTGATGAAGTCGACGAAGGCTATTCATTAATCCACTCAGAGCCACGTATAAATGTTTACTTTTTAACGGAAGAAAGAACGAAGAGGCATCCTTTTATAGTCTCTACTGGCGCACTTTAGACTTTCAAAGGTTCTGAGAGACACTGCTTCGGAAAAGGTCACCTCCAGTCGCTGACGCTTCCTTCGTGTGTGCTTAATACGAGCGAGTGTGAGAAGCGGTCTGTGGCAGGGCGCGGTGCAAAGAGTCCACGCAATTTCCTTAATGTACTCGCTAAATGTTCTAACCCGCAGTACATATACCGAGCGACGTTACACAGGCATACAGGCGTGCGTGCGAAAATATACATATATATAGATATTTCTACTACGCACGTTATTATGTGATATCGTGAACGTTACGATTCGCAGAAGTGGGTTAAGCAAACGCCAGTAAAAATGAGTATACCGCGATCGAAACGGGACGTCATCGATCAGATACAATCCATTTAGATTCAGGTTGAAGTACTTGCATAAAACGCGCAATGCAAAACGCGCGCAACACCGCCCATTGTTTTTGGGCATTTAAATTTGGGCATTTTGGGTCTCACTCCTCTTGTTTTATTAACAAATAAAGCTTGTTTAACAGTAGTATGCTGGACTAACATGGAAAGCATTACACTTGCACCAAACTATCGAACAAAATTTTTATTGCGCCTATTAAGTTTTCCAGACACTTAAATGAAATTTCTGAAAAAAAGGTTTAAAAAGTTTCCTAAAGATCTAAAATTCTTATCCCAGAAAAACACCTAGTCAAATGAGACTGGGAAATTTTCAAAAGCTGTAAATCCCTGGTTAGATTTAATGCATCGATACGATTCGCATAATTCGCGAGCGTTATTCCGACCCCAGTGCGTATCGGCGAAAGTGATGGATTCGCCGGCGAATCGTCCAGGTACGTCATTTTTTTCCCCCTACCGAAGAAGCGCGCGGATAAAATGCTTAATGGGGTAACTAATGTCCCCATATGCGTGAATCGAAGCTCGCTCGCGCGTGTGTATCTCACGACACGCAATGGGCGGTGCGCATAAATAATGCGTGTGGGGTACCATCCTCTCACGCGAGGGAAACCCTCGTCTATTCTATACGGCACTTGCTCCGTTCGTACCTTTACGAGCGCAAACCCCGTTACTTTGATAACACGGTTAATGACGGTAGTCGATGGCGTCGTGATTTGTCGAGTCTCTCAGGTTCGCGAGCGAATTATCGTGATCTCTCTCTCTTTCTCTTTCGAGCACGATTAATCGTTCCCTCCCTCGTTTTGATCGGCATCGCACAGAGGGTGGAGTTGTTCGTGTATATAGTAAGCTGAATCGATATACAGAACATTTCTCGATATATCTTTAAGATAAATCACATTGAATTAAATTTTGTAATAAATTATATATATATATATATATATATATATATATGTGTGTGTGTATATATGTAATTTATATATCTTTAAGATATATACGGGGGTGGATAAAATATAAACCAGAATTTTTTTTTAATTTCTTTTAATTATTGAATTGCATTATAAAAATACGAACATATAAAGTTATTTTTCTACGTAATTTCCTGATTTAGAAACACATTTTCCCAGCGAATAAGTAATTTTTTGATTCCGCTATCATAAAATAAAGGTGGTCGTGATTGTAACCAATTGCGCACGAACACTTCAACACTAGCATCATCGTCAAATTTCTGTCTCTCAAGTGTTTCTTTTAGTGGGCCAAACAAAAACGCCTTTTCCGACGATATGCGATATCGTAATTCATTCAAAGGCGCATATTTCCAATCCGAAACATTAACCTGCTTCACGACAACGCCCGGTCCAAACTCGAGAAAAAATTAAAAATATTTTCTGGACTACACTGAAACATCCTACTTATAGTCCGGACCTATCACCGTGCGATTATCATTTGTTTAGTCCACTTAATACGGGATATGGCATTATTTCTGTAAGTAGTGTTATTTAGTGAGTAACCGCTTCTATTTGTAGCCTCTTAAAAATTGTCAACAGAGGGCAATTTAAATTTTCTAGTTGCCATGTCGTATAGATTATCCGTCTTTTAATCTACTTGAAAGGTTAATCTATGTTTTCATCATTTGTTAAAAACAATTTTATGCGCTCAAAGATGATGATTTTGAAATTTGTTTTATATTATACTCTGAATCTATTTTTAATAACAATATTTATTAAATACAAAAATTATCGAGATTTTCCTATATATTTAAGATAGATCTCATTGAATTAAGGGCCGGTCTTTCCAACTCTTCTTGGTAAACTAATTAACAGTCATCATTAAATCATACGTTTGTCTTTGTTTTATCTTCAAATTAGACAAGTTCAGACGTATGATTTAACTATTAGTTAGCTTACCAAGAAATAGCCGGAAAACCGACCCAAAATATTGTAATAAATTATATATGTATATATATGTGTGTATAATATAAATAAATAATACAAATTGTGTAATAAAATATACAAAATATGTACAAGATTTATGACTTGTAATAATTCAACTAATGACAATTTTCTCGAAACAAACGGCCCTAGCGATTATTTGGAGAAGGGCCATTCGGTGGCTGGTGCCTTTTTATCAAAGGTCCGTGAGCCGCAACGCGTATTACGCGGCTCCGCGGACACATTGTGCGTGTTTTATACTTATTTGCACAATTCCCGACGACTCCGTGCGCGCATAACGAACGGGCCAACTGTTTATGAGGCCGGGGGAGGTGCACGGACCGATAGGGCACGGAGACGAATGCGCGACGGCTCGGTTGCCGTTTTATCGGTCGGAAGATATTGGATTTATTAATATCGTTGGTTAGGCACGTCGGATTCGTTTTATTGCCGGAATCTCCCTCGCTCGATGTCGCGCGCGCCCGGATGGCGCGGATTCTGCATTCATGAGCGGATTTCTCGAAACCCCGGCTACGTACAAATCGCGTTGCCTTTCAAGCTGGCGACGTTAGAATTTGGCGACGTCGCGGAATTACTTAATGTCGGAATCGTTGGCATCAGCGAGGGGTCAATGTTCCGATTAGAATATTCGCCAACGATAACTTTATTTAACAAAAATTAACAAATAAATACTAACTGGTTGCATATCGTCTAATTTTAACTTCAGTTATGTTAGTCAGAATCGATTGGAGTTAACATGCTAATGCTGGTTATAATTAACATTAAATAACACGGAAAAAACAACCGCAGTTGGATTAACATCACATGTTTGGTTCAACAAAATTTGGTTGGACTGAACAGAATTTTTGGTTATTATAATAAAATATTCTGGTAACTAACCAGGACGTTTAGTTCTAACAACAATTGACGTTTGATTACTACTGATCTAGTTATAATATCTAACAATAAGTGTCTAGTTATTATAACTATGTAGCATGGTTAGATAAACGTAACATATGTATATAATTGATAAAATTGAACATAATTTCTGATTATTATAATTAAATATTCTGATACACAACCAGAACATTTTGTTGCTTTCGCTAGAATGCAATCATATTTATTTGGTTTTCTACACTAGAATAAGTGTAACCAAACTTGTCTGCTTGTCTTCACCAAAAGCGCGTTGCCAAACTTGTCAAGTTAACTTAATCAAAAGTACGGATCGTTCATTTTTCACCAGACACTCTGGTTAATACATCCAGATTTCTGATTGATCCAAATTTTTCTTCCCGTGTAGTTAACATTCAAATGTCGGTTGAATGAAAAGCAAAATGCCGGCCCTCATCCCTTGAATGAGCTACACGGCCCTTTATCCGTCCGCGTTTCCCTCGTGTGTGTCCAGTCGTGTTTTACCTGCCAGGCAAATCCAAGGGAAGCGAGGTGGAAAGGTCTCGGCGCGCAAGTGCATCAGGTTTGGTGTAACGGGCAAATGCGCGCCCCGTATGTCGCTTAAGTCCATTTAATCGTCGAAACGCTCGAGAGAGAGATCTCTCTCGCTCGAGCCAACGACAATGGTACAGGGCTGTCGTCGGGCTTTGCGAGGGGGGTCTTTCGCGGGGTTTACGAGCCCGAACCCGGCACGAGACAGGAGGAAGCGGGGAGGATGTGGCAGAGGGTGCCGACGGTTTGTTCTACCATGTCGGCGCACCCACGCGCGAGCACCCCCTTTCATTCCGCATCGCTCTCTTCCTCGCTCGCCCGTGGCACACTGGTGCGGATATGCGCGCTCCGGGCATGTTCCACCTTCAAGCAGACTCGCTTTCCTCAACGTGGACGCCGGCATAATGGCACATCTGGTCTACGGAGTCGCGTGCATTGACTACGCTTGATTCGAGGAAGTCGAACTTTCTCTGGCATTCAGAGCTGGACCTACGTTTGCAGATTCAAAGTGGAATAATTAAAGTGCACTCTTTGCTATCGCAAGTTAAATGCTAAGTATTGTACGTCTTATCTTAGACTGTGCATGCGCTAAGTTGATACCGATTTTCTCGATCAGATTTTTACAAACAGTAAACATCTGTTGGCTATATTATATCCAAATTGGCTACACCATATATACTACCTCTTAAAAAGTTAGAAGCAGTGCATAAGCAAAATTTGACAAAACAAAGAATTTCTGAGAAATGGTTAGAAAAAGAAATATTTTTTACAATTAAATTAGTTAGAAAAAGAAATGTTTTCCACAAGTGATCGAAATATACAATAAATTTTTATCACAGACGCTTTCTTTGATTATATTAACAAAAGATTTTTGTTTAACTAAAAAAGTATGACTATTTCCAAACTTTCAAACAGTACTGTTAATATTTTAATCAATAAATGTTACAGTTGATAATATAAATTGTCAAGAGATTTATTCTGTACCGTTATTTATGTATTACTGCGCAGATTTTTTGTATCATGTAGTAGCTGCGCAATAATACACAACGTTAAACATTGTTAAAGTTACAGAATAGGCCTCTATATTCAGATAATGTTTTGTAAAAGATAATTTTTATACATCTTCTTAAAGAGATTTATTAAATACGGCTTTAAGATGTTTTTGATAAAGTTTTAAAGACATCTTTAGATATTATAATACATATCTATGGTAAACTATATTAAGACAGAATGTTGGTTATATTATGCCATTAAAGATTTATTAACAGATTTAAAACTTTACCAAATATAAAAAAGGTAAAAAAACATGCATTATATGATTTCAAGTAAAGTAAATAAAAAATATATCCGCTAAACACACACACATTTATGTATGTAATATCATGTTGTTAAATTTCACAAATAAAAAATTCGTACCAATTAACAAAAATATTTAAAGATAACACAATTAATTTAATCTGCAAATTGTTGATAGATTCTATAAAAGCTTATTATTGACAAGTGATAATTTGATGACGATATCTATACCGATTCTTCTGTCGAAATACAATGCTGCGTTTATTGTGCAACAACTCGATTTAACTAAACGATTTGCTAAAAGAACCGCCGATACATTTGCCGCCTCCCTGGAAAGAGGAATAAAAAGCATATGCGTAAATGGGGCAAAGCAGGCAGCATAAATTCAAATCTATTTACGCGGCAAGGGTAGCATAATTTATTGCCCGCCAACGTAATGGAAACGCCCATAGAGAAAGAGATCTCCCCGGTGCAAATTCGATTATATGCAGTCGTATCCCCCGAGTTAGACTACCTCCGCAGGTCTTCCCATTCCCACCCGTTTCTCCTCTGGCTGGCTCTGGAGCAAGTTAAATTAAAAAACGTGCCGCGTATATGGACTCTTATATTTCATAGCGGTCGCCTCTCCGTTCGCTAATTGTGAGCCTAGAATCGCAACAATTGATTCCAGCTGGTATTTCCTGGTGAAGATTGAAATCAATTGAATGGGACGTGAGAGCTAGCCTTCGTTCAAACGGATAATGACGTTTGATATATTTGACTTAAATATGCTGTGGACATATCGCGAAATAATTGTTAGATTGATATCAGAAACGTCCGCACGACAGAGATACTAACAGGAAGCATTATATATTTATCAAGTAAAATTATATATTTTATTAAATGAATTTTATTAAATGAATTAAAAGCTTTCTCTTCTTACAAATATAAATAATATTGAAACGATTGTTTCCTTGAAAACAAAGTCTTTTATATGCACAACTATAAATGCGCGAACTAGGCATAGATGCACGAAGCGAGTGGTTCGACGCGTTCTACCCTTCCACGAGCTTTCGCCCTACAATCCCCCGCGGCGACGGTCTTTACGATGACGGACGACTCCTGGAGGCGTGTCGACGTATATGCAACGGAACCGACAAAGGGTGGGCTCGCGTGATCGAAGCTCGAGTAGAAGGACGCCCACGAAAGTCACGAGGTCGCGCAATCGCAAAGACACCCCCGTGCCATCGCCGATTTTGAAAGAAAGTTGTCATCGTCGAAATCAACATCTCAAGTACGATTCGTGAAAAGAAAATCAATGGCGTGTCGGCAATTGCGAAAAATCGATAATTGTATCATTGGTGACATCAATCTTTACAAGTTTTTGAAGTTTTAATTAAAATTAAATGTGCAATATGTCAGTACTTAATTCGCATAAGGAGCTTATAAAGAAACTTTTATATTCCCAATTCTCTATTATTTGATTATTTGATTATTTTCTAAAGAAATTATTTGTTTTTTATAAAATAATTTTTTTTTTAGAAATTCTCTCTCTCTCTCTCTCTCTCTCTCTCTCTCTCTCTCTTAGAGAACCCCAGTAGTAGATAAGATAGAAAAATCTTAAGCTTTAAATATGAACTTAACATAT
Organism: Tetramorium bicarinatum; assembly: GCA_928718305.1. Taxonomy (NCBI): domain Eukaryota; kingdom Metazoa; phylum Arthropoda; class Insecta; order Hymenoptera; family Formicidae; genus Tetramorium; species Tetramorium bicarinatum. The sequence continues at coordinate 23,557,139 of OV788325.1, forward strand.
TTTGATATGTGCAGTTAACGATTTAATTATTATTACTATAAAGTATTTTTTATCAAGAGATATAAATAAGAAGTTTTAGCTTTTATGGTATTCTTTATCAAGTACTGTCCTTATTTTTCTTATTATTTTCACATTAAGTTTCTTGTTCTTCTTCTTCCTATTTTTTTTCTCAAATATTTATTGCATTATCATTAACGAAAACGTAAATATGATGTGTATATGACGTATAAATATATATGTATGATTGTCCGCAGTGTATTGATCTTTCAGGTCCATCTCGGGTGAGATTGCTAAGCCCAAATGACTATGCGAATCAGTCATTCCTGCAGAATATAAAAGATTTAAAATTAAATCTTTTTTATAGAGAAAGTGCCATTTTCGATCAAGTTGAATCTTGCTCAAGAATGATACTTTTTAGATTCAAATTTTTTTCGTATTTTTCAAATTGGTCCAATTTTACTTGTTATAAAGAATTTAATTACAATTTTATACATTATTAATATAAAATAGCAAAAAATTGCAAATTCTCAAGAAGAGTACTATCATAAAATTAATATTTTATCTATTTAAGATTTTTTATGATACAGACTATAGAAAATTAGCATGTTTGATTTTAATTATATCTGTAAATAATGTCTACGAATACATTGTAGTCTCTTTATTTTTTATTTTGCCAAGTTCGCTGTTACAGAAGGGAGAATTTTAAAAATTAAAAGAAACTAGCGCAAAATCTACTTTATACGACAGCTACAATGATTCAAATCTTTCTTACAATTGAAATATTGAATACATCCTGTAATGTACGTATATGTATTACACATATACGTACATAAGTATTTGGTGCATTCACGTGGCACAATGCTTAATATAGAAATCAGACATTCATTTGCCGCGTGGTTCACTTTCGGCGGTACACCCTTTTGGCGACGTAATACCAACGACGCGTATGCATGACAGATTTAATGGGCATCAACCATGCGCATAGAAAACGCCGTGCCATCTGTTACCTCGTGGTCAGGTGGAAAATTTTAACGATCGTCGCGATGCATTAGGGAAATATCGCACTTCGATCGATCAGGCCTTTATGCGAGTTCCGAGTTCGACGTATCTGCACGCGTGAAATATGTCTGCATAAACATGCGCCTGTTTCACGGCAAAAGCCGAGCTCGTAAAGGCGATTGATTAAATCGTCGCATTAAATGGGAAAAATTGACCTAAAGTCATGGCTAAAATGCAAACAGATGGAATCTTTGACAAATAGGTTCAGTATTAGTGATATGAATATATTGCCGTAATTAAATAAACAGATTGAGTATCTTAATCACTCTGGTGTAATTAATCTTTTAATTAATAAAGTTGCTTTATATATATTGTTACATATACGATAATCTATTGACAATATAGAAGAATAATGCCAATGAAAGGAAACATTTTCCGTTATAGAACGCTAAACTGAATGAAATGGATTAATATTACTAACATTTTATACGAAACAATACATTTCTTTCATTTTACAAATATACATCAAGATAAATCTCTCTTTTTTTTCTCTGCAATATATTTCTATCGTGTGTTCAAAAAATATATTAAAATAGAAATTCTACAAGAATATTATTTTCAAAATATAATTAATATAATTTTTTTGCTCTTCGACGTTCGACGCCGTTAGTCCATCGCATGTATGAGTCAGGCATAAAGAATAACCGGTTGAAAGTAAACTGAGATCAAGGAACCTATAATCACAGCTGGAAGAGTCTTTACGATTTATGTACGTTTATGTACGCGTGCAATCGATCCGGTACGGTTGGATGTACGCGCGGAGCTTAGGGGAAGGGTAAAAAGGAAGAAACAGAAATGATGGGCGGGCAAGAAGAGCAGAAGAAATATACGCGAATGATCCCGGGCAAGATTATAAAATGGCGTCCCTCATCCTCCCCGTGACCGTTCTTAATTTCGCCCGGTTCCTTTTGTCCTCTCGCCTTCTTTCCCTCCGTCTCCTTTTTTTCTCCTCCTCATTTTCTCCACTCACTCCGGGCTCCTCGCTCGGAAACAGACGTTATCCTTCCTTGTATGGCGCGCTCCGCATTGCTTACCGAATCGAGAAGAATCAGCAACTCAAAGGGACTCCCGAGGGATGACTCTCGAATTTTTTTGCACAACAATTCCAATGAATACCGCCATCGCGATGCATTAATAAGCCGCGACAAACCGGCGTTGAATTATTAAACGTAGACAACATATTCTCGGGAATTTTTAAAACCTGACGAAATAAGGTTTATCCTATTCTCCGTTCCTTCTCTTTATTTCACTGCAATCTACGTTGCAATGCTTTACATGACTCATCTCATTTTTAATAAACTTTTAATGATGCTATGAATGTCGAGTGTCTTTTCCATCATTAATAATAAACTTCTACTTTTTTTATAAATGATAAAATTTCGTATTTTATAAAATTATATTAATAATAATTATATATAATTAAAAAACAATTAATATTATAAAATTTATAAAGCATTATATGTATTTTTGTATTAATTTAAATTATTATATATCTTATATTTCTAAAACTATCAATAAACAATGTACGTTAAATAATGCTCTCTTTGAGTACCAACGCTACATATTAATGTAAATATACTTCTACACATCAATCTAAATACTCGTCAAAATTCAGCGTCTCTTCTTCAACACGTACGATCTAATTTTCAACAACACACGAATAAAAGACGTAAACGCAGACGATCGGATTACATTCGTCGGCGTCTTACTGCAGACACTCTCCATCCGAAAGGATTAATATCGTCCACCATCAGATGACGATAGTCGCCTCGCCTCGCTCCTTCGGAAGCGCCTCATCCTCTCAACTTCCGCACCACGCTGAGGACACCCAGCAGCACCCCAGCAACGCGGTTCTCAAAGTCGTATAGCGTTGGTGGCGTGCGCCATATTGGGGGGCGGTCGAGCGTCCCTCCAATCGGCACCTACCAGACGCTGGCGTGGGTGCCGACCGCACCCAATAATCCAGGCACTCGCCCCACCAATCAGCCGCCACACCCACGAGTGTCACGTGCGCACAAGCAACATCGTTGCTGATGTCCTGATGAACTAGTCGTGCGCGTACCCTCGTACTGTGCTCGTCGCGGCGAGTGTTCTATGTCTTTCTTACGCCGAGACATTTGTAGAAGTGTTGGTTGCGATAAGATAAACTTGTCGAATAGTCAGACTTGTTTGTTCGGATTATCAAAGCTACACAGCAAACCTTCGCAATACGTCAATGTTATCCATATTTATGATCTAAATTTAGTTTTGACAAAAGATACCGATGCACGTGAGGAGCTCTGAGGAGCACTTGTTTACGTAAAAGTGTCTCCAAGTGTCTGAAGGAATAAACTGCAGTTACAAGATGGATTAAGTGCCAAATTGACATATTTGAAGAACTTCTGCCAATAAAAAAATCAGCTAGTTTTAATGAAATGTGTCCTCTTTTTCAAAAATTAAGAACGAATTTGTTCGAAGAAAGCCTGATTTCGTTTGACAGTCTATAGTTTTAATTCCACTAGATACGGCTTTGAGTCAAGAAAGCGTGGAATTTCCAAAGATACTGTTATTCTTCGCTACTATCGTGCCTTATAAGCAACCATCAAGAAGATATCGCGGGCATTCTTTTTCTTGATAAAGAGAATCACGATCGCACGCACGCAGAAAAAACGAATCGATATGTTGCGAGATGGCACGGAGCGTTGCATTCGCTGAAATCGCGGAAACGTAGATAATAGCATCGAGAGAGTGATTGCGCGCGAAGGTGGTGGCAGTTATGACTAAGATGAGATTGGAGCTGTTGGGGTGCGATGCTGTTCCTCTGGAAGGGATGTATCGTTCGCAACGGCACGACGTTTTAACGCCGCAGAGTAGTCCTGAATCGCGTAGCGTTCAGCACCAGGAGCAGCACAGTAGTGTGGACAGCGTCGGTTCCGCGATATCACAGGGTGATATGTATCCGTTAGATCAGCCCACCTTCGAACTCGATCATCTGCCGCTGCATATTCCAACGATTCTTCATTGTGAGTGTCGAACGATAGCATCAAGAATCCTATTGAGACTATCTAATGTTTCTCGAGCCCGAACTTCTGCAACTTCAGTTTTCTCCATGAAAAAATGGAACACTTTCAATTTTTGCCATTTTGTTGTCATAAATAATGAGCAGCATCCTTTTCTATAGAGATTGATATTGCCAAAAATATTCTCGGTTAGAAAGTTTAATTTTCTTAATTTTCAATGTAATTAAAAAATTCTGAATTTATAAAAATTGGCAAAAAATAGTTATAATAAAATAGGGCTCTGTTTAAATAAAAATTAAAAATATAATTGTATAATAGCTACTAAGAGCCGAACGCACGGAGGTCAGACGAAGTTAATACAGTCAAATTATGAAATCGTAAGTTTAATAAACATTTCGGTTCCAATCCGAACCATATGAAAATTGGCTTTGAATAATAATGGTAGGCATTAAGCTCCGTATTTAATTGTGCCAGTTAATACGTAGAACTCGCATTTCAATTTGAAGGTATTTTGTTTAAATTAAATAATAAATAAAAAAGGGAATTCATAAATTAATTAAATTATCGTATCTATTCTATACTATATAGAATGAAAACCTTTTTATTTAAGTAAAATACTTTTTATTTAAATAAAATTGGAAAAACATTGATTTAATCGCTCATTTTCTAGAGCGTTAACATTATTGCACATATTCATGTAGATATTAGTAGATAGATATGTAGATTATTTATATCACGATTGAAATTGATATTCAACATCATATTCCTTAATAAATATTTAATCTATAATAAACTGTATGAAAATAAAGACAATAAATTTAATATATAAAAAATAAATATATATAACTTTTATATGTCTATACTTTTTATATTATGTACTTTATTAAAATATTATAAAAGCATAAACATATAAAAATATATTAGATACTATTTGTAAGCGATGATATAATTCGGGCGTGCTTATTATCGTTATTGTCACGACGATTGAGAGACTTTGTTGTCCTTTTGTTTGTAGGTCGCTTTTTTTCTCTCAAGGAAGACGTTGTTTTCCCGAAAGCAATAACAATTCCCAGGCAACATCGTCAATGACGAATAATTGAAATCAGTTAATCGGCAATTCACTCTGTTTCGTTGACGGGGAGATCGGCTAAGTTTCGAAATAAAAGACGCCTTGAAAAATAAAAAAATTCTCCAAGAACCAGAAAGTCACTTTCGGAGAAATTATATTCAGAGAGGCTATTTCGAGATTATCCATGCGATTCGTCCACCGACAAAGCTTCCATTCTCTGACAATGAGCTGTTAGGCATGATGAAGAAGAGCGAAGACCGCGAGCAACAATAGGCCCTATAACTTGTACTCTCTCGTTCGCAATATATTTTAGCGATATATTTAGCCATTTAGCGAAATATACTTTAATACTTTAATGATATTGAATGTCGAAGTGCACAATTTGCCCTGTTCGCACACCTGTTTCCTCGCTCATTCTCCATCGGCACAAGATTCTACTACATATTAATATTAATAATAATAATAAATTTCTTTTCTTACTATTTATTATAACCGTTGCGTCGATCGATATGTTGCAGCCACGATACCAAAATGCGGCGGATGTCAGGAAGTTATTTTGGATAAATACGTTCTAAGGGTCCTAGAGAGGTGTTGGCATGCAAGGTGTCTAACGTGTCGGGACTGCGGTGCCAGATTGACCGACAAATGTTTCGCGAGAAATGGCCACGTATTCTGCAAAGATGACTTCTTCAAGTAAGCACCAATAATTGCTGTCACAGCATTATTTGTATACATATACATATACACACGTACATACATGCAAATTTTTCAAAATATTGTGTAGATTGTGTAGATTTGTAATACAATTAATGTACAGAAATTTTATCTTTGTATATATAAAGAAATTATTTGTTAAGGTTTATTTAAAATATTTATTATTAGTCATTATTTCTATTAATTCATTTTTTATCTTTATTATTGATTGTAACTTTCAGAAAACCATTTAGATTAGATATAAATTTATCAAAAAAATAATAAACAAATCTTTTCGACAACGCTTCTTGCAATATTTCTTCGACTTGTATTTGTTCACTTATCGATAATAGCAACAACGAGACAAAAAAATATTATTTTTTCAAAACATGCATCAGATATTTCGGTATCGATTCCGGAAGAGTGGCACATTTTTCTTTATTTATTAGATAAGATATTTTCCTTTTCTTTGAAAAATCAATTGTATCTTCATTCCTTCTTTTTATTTGAGATATTAAACTACCACAAAATTATTTTTATTAATTACATTTTAATATAACAATAAGAATAAAATAAAAAATATCAGCATAAATAATTACCTATTGCTACTTGCATTCGCATCGATTGTCGAATGATTTGACGAATCGCGACAGTGTTATGCCAGTTATATAGTTTTGTCATTGATGTGTGAATGTAATGTGAAAATATTGTATGTTGTTGGTGTGGCAGGCGTTTCGGGACGAAATGCGCGGGCTGCGGCCAAGGGTTGGCACCTTCGCAAGTGGTACGAAGAGCGCAGGAGTTTGTCTACCATCTCACGTGTTTCTCGTGCGCTCTTTGTTCTCGGCAACTGGACACTGGCGATGAATTTTATCTCATGGAAGATAGAAAACTCGTCTGCAAGCCTGATTACGAACAGGCGAAGGCGAAAGGTAAGAAGCGTTCTTTATGTAACCCTTTAAATTGCTAAAATAGAATTCTCATGAGAAAGGATTTTTTCCCCACAAATTTATCTTTCCTTCAACATATATTTTTCTGCAGTAATTTTTTTCTCAGTATTGAATAAATAGTTTTTATTTGTGATTTTTTAATAATATTTTAGATATTTTCTTAACTCTCCCTGATGACAGAAAAGTCAATACGAGAAATCGAAATTAAATAGAATATACATTTAAATATTTTTAATATATAAACATGGTCGATAAATTACCCAGTAAACACAAAGTAACAGTAATATAACGTCAATATTATAATTTCCCATTCAACATAACAACATAACAACATAACAGTGTAACATGTCTTGTATATAACAGTTATATTGTTGAGTAGGAAATTTTAACACTGACGTTATATTACTGTTACTTTGTGTTTACTGGATATTGATTGATTAATTAAATAAAGATCTCCAAAATATATAATGCATAATTTACACGACTTTCAGAACTGGCAGATGGAGGAAGTATAGACGGTGATCAGCCTAATAAGAGGCCGCGGACGACGATCACGGCGAAGCAGCTCGAAACACTCAAGCTGGCATACAATACCAGTCCGAAACCAGCAAGGCACGTGCGAGAACAGCTGTCTCAGGACACAGGTCTCGACATGCGCGTCGTTCAAGTATGGTTCCAGAATAGGTAAGAAAAGTTGGATAGTTGAGCTTATAGGGTTTCCCATATTCCAAGCTCTCTTCATGTAGAGATACCTTATATTATTCGTCCAACTATACGTGTGCATTGTATTCGATATAACAGACGAGAAATAGATGAAATTCGAAAGAAATAAAATCCGATTCAATGTATCCAAAATTACGCGTTGCGTAACAAGCGGTGCGAACGCGCGATTTAGGTGTTAAAATAAAGAAGCTAGATGAGGAAAGTTAAATTTCGATCCTGATGAAATCATCAAATTAAGAGAGAAGCATTGGCTTATCGTCAGGATTCTGCATTAGCGTCTGATGTGGCCTCTAATATGGTTTCTGAAGCCATTCACGGAAGCAATCGAGAGTTTCGGAGATGTTTCGGAGATATATCTCTTTTGCAACACAAAACATATTCGATAATTTAATTAAGATAGAAATTAATTGCCATTATAAAAATTAATTTCCAAATTGACTCTTATTCTAAAATAATATGCATCATATATTGTTCTACGCAAACTAACATAGAGATGTCACTTTGAATTGTCTTGGAATTTAAGTAAATCCCAGAAATAAATTGAAGATTATATTATAGTAACGAAATTGCACACGTTGCTAACTTTATTCTACGTACCCAAGATCATGACATCCGCAAGCACTGTACTTTGTAACGGCGGATACATTTTTTCCTCTTATCACTCAAGTGGCACTATGATATTGTAGGGAAAGTAACGATTTGTCGCGAAAAATTGTTTTATCTACAAAAGGAGAGTCCTAGTCGCTGACCTCCGTCGCTTATCAGATGCGAACAGCGTTAGAAAGCGCGCTCATGAAAATAACGTCAAGGATAAGTAAATAAGGCCTATCAATGACTGCAGATAAATGTACTAACACGTAAATTCATAAAACTGTACACGTGTAATATAATTTTCCAGAAAACTTAAATCGATATTCAACACGTAACACGAGATTAATGTCAGACTGTTGCCGCGAGATAAGATACATTATTTCGCTATTCAGCGAACCGATAACGGAAAATAAAAAAATTTATGTGAGATGTTAGAGATATGAATATTTATATCATAAATAATCGAAGTACCTAGCACACCGAATAAAATGTTTATTGTCGCAGAATTTATTCTTTTTCTTGATTTTATCGATGTTCAGTATTAACCATTGAAAGCGATAATATGAGCGTTTTGCTATTATACATTTTGATATATAATTATAAATAGATATACATATATTCTCAATATTCGTATTGGCATAGCACGATGTCTAAATACGTCAATAACTTTATATATTGTTAACGAAAAAATAATTAATGATGAAACGCAACAAGATATCCCAAAATAAAATTATTTTCATACTTTCATAATTTATGTAGATCTTTCGCCGAATTATTGAAAACATAGTAATTTTACTAAATAATTTATGCTACTAATTGTAAGATTAGTAATCTTACCTCTAAAAGTTTCTAAAAACGAAACTTTTTAAAATAACTATTAATGATTGTTATTAATTAATTATCATTTTAATCTCTATAGAAGGGCGAAAGAAAAGAGGCTAAAAAAAGATGCTGGTAGGACGAGGTGGTCTCAATATTTTCGCAGTATGAAAGGCGCCGGTGGAGGCGGTCACTCGCCTAGACACGATAAACTTCTTGACAAAGACGAGCTGAAGGTAGACTTGGACTCCACCTTTGGTCATCACGGTGAGTTGCATTATTGCATTATCGTTTTGTTGATATAAATATGAAGACGGCAATAAAAAGATGACAAGAAGAGCTGAAAGATAGACGCTGAAATTCTTGTGTGTAGTAATTTATCTTATAAATACTCATCTATAAATATTGGCTGCGTTCAGCAGAAAAAGCTGCTTTGCAACTGTTGTAAAATTCGCGAATTTCATTGATATATATATATACTCTTAGATTTTACCAAGATCAAGAACATACGCCAATCACGATTCACGATTTTTACAACAGTTGCAAAGCAGCTTTTTCTGCTGAACGTAACCATTGATTCCTTCAACGTTGAAATTGAACTTTTAGCCAATAAAAATTTTGAATTTTGGATACGGAAATAAGTAATAATAAAAATATTTTCAGTTGAATAAAAACGGAATTCACTTAATCTCAAAAACAGCTTCTTATAATTTCAATTAACTTCTACAACAAATATAATACCTAGTTATTAACATGAAAAATTAAATATAAGTGAAATACCAATTGGTATTATAAAATAGAAGATAAATGATGATAAGAGATATTTATCTTCAAATGCGACAGCGTGATGTAAAAATATGCCTACGCAACTTTACAGCTATCGTTCATCTCCCTCGAATAATTATGTGTCAAAGTTACTCCTAATAATCGCGTTAGCCACTTCCGGAATAATCTAGACGAGCGGTACTTGTTCCCGAGCAAGTACAGGTAATAGCGAGCATAAATTCAAGGATGGCCCGCAATCTTCCTGAAATCTCGGACACAGTGAGCCGGCAGTTAGCCCCCGCGATGGGAGGACGATCTCCTGAATATTTGAGGAGATCGTCCTCCCCTCGGATAGCAGGCATCTGGGTACTGGGAGACCCAGACACAATGGATGTTGCCAGTCGCTGGCTTGACTTTCGACTTCCAACTTACGGCCTTAGAATGATCACTCGTTACAGTAGCTCCCGTACTTGCGCGTGACTGAAAGCGTAGCATTTCGGCCATCCATTTCTAATGTCTTGATTCACGTCGTTGTACCAAATTTATCTGGTTTCTTAGAGCATTAAAAATGTTAGTTTACTGAATGTTTTCCCTTAACGATGCATTCTAATCTAATTGCGCCGACCGGGAGCTTAATGAAGAAAACGATTTGTTTGCAGACTTGAGTAACGACAGCTACGGAACGGTGGTGAACATGGGCCTGGACGGCGAGGGTGCGAGTCCAGGCGGTGGTGGCAACGGAGCCGGGGGTGGACCGCCCCGCGGTTACCTGGGTGCGACGACACCTCCGTATCTCTCAACGTCCAGATCACCGTCCTTACCACCCCAATTCCCGTATCCGCCGGACGCTGGTCTCTCGGTGTACACCACTCTTGGTAGGTCTGACGCTGATTACCTAGCAACATGCTCTTCAAGGATTACGCTTTTAGCATTCTCATCTATCAACTCTCACAAGTAAACCTACGGAAGTGTCACTCACCGATTTTAATGAAACTGTGCATATTTGTAGAACTATGGAAAATATTTGATATGTAATTTTTTTTACCGGGTTTAATATTCGGTGAACAACAAGAATACACAAAGGCAACTCGATGTTTTCTAATGTACGTAGCTGCCATATTCGGTTCTCCATTATGAATTTCTCCATTATGAATTTTGACAAATTTAGCTTCAGCGACACCAAAAATAAGCATTTTATTTTTTAAAACTTTCAACTTATTCCATTTGATATATAAAATCTACCCATTAAGGGGTAGTTTTCACCCTTCAGAGCGAACCTTGGTCGATAAAAAAAATACGTATCAAATATTTTTCATAGTTCTACAAATGTGCAAGTTTTATTAAAATCGATGAGTGACACTTCCGTAGGTTCACTTGTACTTCAGTTTTCCAATCTGTGTTCTAATGTTTCCCAATCCTTTTTGAATTAATTCTTTGAATATCTCTTCAATTTCGTTTCTTCAACTCTGTCGACCCTCTTTCAACCATGTCGAGAGAGTCTGACCTTTTTTACCTGTCTTAACTTTCCGAACTGTCTGGGTTCGCAAATCTGTCGTTTTCTCAGCTCTCTCAGCCCATTTCGGACGAACCTTACTCGCTAGTGGTCAATAATACACTCGGTTTGAGACAGCGGGAAACTTGGGCGTTAAACTATTCTAGCGCGAGAGTCGCAACTTTACGACTGACGCATACCGTATGATTCCAGGGGGACCGGGCGGCATGGTGCCAGGACCAGCGTCGGATCTGAGTAATGAGTCGAGCGGAGGCGGCGGCGGCGGTGGCGGCGGCGGCGGTGGTAGCGGCGGTGGCGGCGGTTACCCGGACTTCCCGCCGTCGCCGGACTCCTGGCTCGGCGAACCACCACCCCCGCACGCTCACCATCATTCTCATTCCCATTCCCATTACGCCACATAACCCGCCAAAATCGCGCGTCGCCAAATACCGTATAGAATAACGTGCTGGCGGAGCGGGCCGTTCACCTGAGATCGTCGATGCCGGTCTCTCGTCGTCACAGTCGTCGTTATCCTCGGGGAAGCTGAAGTAGTCTTTCCCGAACACGGTTCTTTAATGAAACGATAAATTTCGTAAATTTCATAAAACGCTACATTTGTTCAACAAGGCCTGGTTCTATTTGATTGCGCGAGGGAGATTTAAAATCTTTTACGTACGCAAGATCTAAAAGCGGAAACGAATCTTTATTTTTAATTAAGAATGTGTTAAATCTTTAATTTGTTATATTTATTAAGTCACATTTTTATGGAATATTTTATTCTGTATAACGTTATTCTTTTTAAATTTCTATATGAAAAGTTTGTACATTTGTACATTTATTTGTATATTTAAAGATAATATATTTATACGGAAATCAAGATTCTTTCATGTATTCAAAATTAAAAAGAATACCTTTTTAAAATATATCGTTACCTTCTACGTTTTTCCAAATATTATACTTAATTATTGCATAATCTAAATTTTTAACAAGATTATCTTGTCTTCTATTTTATGATTTTGTTCATATTGTACAATGCTTGTATTTTTTAATTTCTTTTGGAACAATGTAATTTATGGAATTTATAACAATCTATAATCATAATTATTTGAATAATTCATCAACATCTGAATTGATAATAGAGATCGCTTTCTTCGCTCTTAGATCTTTTATCGCTCGGTTGGCGTTAAGAATTAACATCATTGAATTAATGATGAAGCTCTTCGCTCTAATTCTGAATAGATTGTAAAGCATTGCGAGAAAAATCTCGAGAAGGTCATTCTATATAATAAAGGCGACATGATATCTTCAGCGACGACGCATTGCGCGATGCTCGCGAACGTCTCACACTGTCCAAATCCACAAGTTATTCTACGCCGGTATTTTACACCGTCCCTCCTCACAATCTTTCGTCATCCGAGCGGCCGTATCAAAGCCATTTATGGCATACGTACGATTCGCATTCGATACTACGACTAATCTAAATATATTTATGTACAAGTTCCTCGTTTCTCGGAGTTTGATTGTCGAGTAATAATAGGAAGTAGTATTAAACGTGACCCGGACTGTTCGCGGATTCATTCGTCGTGATCTATCTATTTGTCGTTAAAATGCACCGTTGATCGCACTGCTCGTTAATCTCTTTTAATTCATAAGCCGAGATAATTTGCAGAATATAGTAGAGATTTTATAACAGGACAAGTTTTTTTGTTTCCAAAGTATTGAGATGTGACAAATACGGATATTTGATACTAATTCTTCGCATCATCACGACGAATGTAATCAACAGTATGATTATACCACTGCCTCTAGGCCCGATTTTCAGAGTACAAGTTTTTACAAACACAAAGAATGTATGATGAGTTTACATTTATTTGACACATAGTTTATATACAAAATTCAAAATTTTACAAATATTCGAGAGACTTAATATATGATTAAATTACTTCTTGCCGTGCGAGTAGAAATCTGTCCTTTATATCTACGGTTTTTAAAACATATAATCTCTCAGAATGTGTCAAGATAAAATACTCTGTATAATCTAAATTTTTAACAACATTATCTTGTCTTCTATTTTATCATCGAAGAAGCAAAGAATGTTCTTTGATATCCGATCATAAAACAATTTATTTTGATTTATTATCGTCGTTTGAGCGATCTTCGAAAACTTGAATTCTGAAAATCGGCCATCGGGCATGCGTGTTGACGATTTATCTTGCTTGCGTGTGACGCTAGACTCTTGAAATGTGTATTGTAAATAGTACGAATTAGACCTATAGGAAAAGTTGATCCAATCCAGGATATCCGATTTTAGTTATTACTTCTTAATTACTTGCATTATTGAAACATAAAAAAAGAGGTCGAATCATGATAATTTAATGACCAATAATTATAATTTCTAAATTATATTATAAATTATAATTCGTGTGAATGAAGCTTCATTTGTGAATGAAGTTTTTGCGAATTAAATATTACACAGATATTGTATGTACAGAAACAATCTTTTTTTTCAAAATTGAATAATGTGAATTTAGAAACTTTTCTTTGCTTGAAATTGCGCAAGAAGATTAACGTGCAAAAGTCTCAACATACACAGCGATGTTACGTTAAACAATTATTGCAATTTAATTGACGTACTTGCAAACGCTTCTTCAGACACATGCTGTCCATACTCTATCGTGGACATGCTTTAATTATATCCAATTCATTAGTTCCCATTAAAATCGAATCTGAAAAGCGACTGCAAAATCGCCACAATCTTTGAGCAGAATCGCAAAATCTTGTACATTCTTACTATTTTTGGGCGCCGATCTGTGCAATCAACGATCAAAATTATAGTAACTTTGAACTGCATCTCGCTAGTAATTGATTACGAGGCCATGTAAACCGTCGATTAATGATAATCCATAAGTGACTCATCATTGTGTATACAGGGAAGAAATTTAAAAAATCGTTTTCAAGTCGTAAGTCACAAAATATGTTGATAATCAAAACAGGAGAGAGATAAATTGAACGACTTGCGCGTACGATACATCTTAAGCGAAATGCATGCAATAGTAATATGAGTCTCGCTTGGATTAATAAGTTTTTGTATTTTTAACTGTCATATTAACATTCTCACAAATTACAAGCATCATAAAATATCTCACTTTAGTGTACATTATAATAATTTTTTTAAAGTATATTATCTTTACTAAAAATATTATAAAACTAGGTTTCAGATTTTTACAAAGATTTTAAACAAGTAACACATGTAGAAAGAAATATGCTTACAATTAATAACAAAACATTCGAACAATTTCGTAATAGAGAATAAAATGGGACAGCAATAAATTGATTAATCCAAATACGTCTCATATTATTAAATGCTGGCATGCTGGCACGCAACACGAGCGATAGAAGTGCAAAAACGTCATTGTAGAATTGTATATATCTCGGTACTGCTCCCAGCCCTCTCCATCACGCTCCCCTTGTTCTCTTACATGCTCTCATATACGTTCTATCAGCGAGTGGGATTATCGCGAACGGAAGGAAACGTAAGAAAGGTATATTAGACTTATAAGAAAGATTAATGTTGTACAGTATTTCTCTCCGCTCCTCGCCGGATGTGCAGTCAAAGGAATTTCGCGTGTCTGGCGCAGTTCATACACTTCACATCACTATGAGTTATTACGGATCTTTATATTATTATCTAGTCATGGAGTGATGATAATAAAAATTCTATCATAATCTTAATCTCGCCGTGCACAGTCCTTCATTTTTAGTCTCACATATTGCACGCGGCATATTACCGAGTGCGATTAAACCACCTTAGAAAATATACACGACATCGATGGCGAAAACTGATCATGTAATTTTTGGAAATGTGAAAAGTGAAAAGTTTCACGCAAATGCAACGATTCTATTGGTTGAAGTCTTTGAGTTCACGCGAACCTTTTCACTCTTTTCACGTGTCTGAAAATTACATGATCGATACTCTGAAAAGGAAAATAGAAATTCGAGACGCTAAATTAACATAACATAATTAATATTATGACCTATGTCACATGTATTTGGGATTAATGCATAAAATTTTGCATATCAATGGCACTTTATTCGTGGTGATTATGTACAAATGCTACATAACGATATATGAGATAAATATGTACACACATATGCGAATTTCTGTTATTCATAAAGCAAAATACGCCAACAAACGAAGACAGACTTTGATATCGGCGTTCGCGCCGTATTTAGCATTTGGAAGAAACTTTTTCCACAGTAAAAGAAAATCTACAAAAATGTCAAAAATATCATGCGCGTATCCCGTATAAATATATACAAATCTCAATGTACAAATTCATTTGAAGCTCTTTTTCGTTTTTTATCCTTTGTTTTTAAATAGTGAAAATAGCTTGTTCTGTGTTCGTATGAAAATATCTGTCGCTTAGAAATCTTTTTTTGTTTAATAATTTTGTAACACGTAATCCCTAATGTATTACAGATTAATGAGTATTATAATTTTTTGTACCAATATGTATCGTTAGCTCTCTCATCTCGACAAATATGAGAAGAGATAAATGAGAAACATAGATAAAACACGATACATTGAATAAATTATTAATCTATCAGAACACAATTCGAGTAACAACTTCCCTATGTTCTACTTTTTTTCACTCTTCGTGCATAATATTTTTTGATCGTCAGTCAGTCTATAATCTCTATCAATTGTCCGAAGGTTCATCGTATGTCCTCGTCTTTTTGAGGATACTTCTTGTGACCATAAGTTGTTTTATTATCGCCTTTTCCACATTTTTCTTGTTCTTATTTGAGGCTGATAAGTGTTCAAACGTATCTTCCAATGCTTTTCTAGTTTTCATTAGTCTTCGCTTTAACACTTCATTTTCCTGTTTCAAAGCTTCCACCTCTTCAAGACCTGTAAAAGGTAATTACAAAATTAAAATCGCTTATTATTTTAAAGTACATAAAAAATGAATACTAATAAGTGAGAGTTTAATCTTAAGATAATAAAATAAAAAGTTTTTAAAAGAACAGATTGAGTTTTTTTTTAATGCACCTTCTATCGGTAATGGACTTTCACTGTTTGAATCTTGAGCTCTGTGATTAGGACTATCTTCGTCACTCAGTAAGTTCGTCATAGATTCTGTAATCTTTAATGTGTCTTTCAAAGGTCTCATTGTAGTAACAGCAGCATCACTTTCTATTCCTAAATCTGGCGAACAACTGGATTTGCTGCGTCCTCCGAGTCCAGAATAATTCGTCGATTGCCAAAACTGTGAACCCTATAATAAATTAAAGAAATCAGAAATTAAATCTTACGTTCATAATCACAGAAATGTGAATGTCTTAAACAAAGACAAGTATGCATATAAATGTATTATAAAATATGCTCAACTCATCATAATCATATAAATTGATCACAAATGATGATAAATCATATATAAATCTTTATACTAAAATAATAAAATGTAATAGCAATTCATTTTTAAAAATGTGTGTAAATATTTAAGTTAAATAAAGTGTGCATGCTAACTGTTTAGTGTTACATGCAATTGTCAAAAGATTTATTGAAGTATTATAACATAATAATATCGTATGATATATACGTTATGATATATAATAATGTATAATTTGCCAATGCACTTGTTTATTTTTAATATATTCTATAAAGAAAGCTTAGCAAAAGACAGTTGCTAGAAAACGGCGAACTAACGTTATAAGGCTGATATTCCTGCAGAATATCGCAAGTTTGCTTGAGCATAGCGTCCGTAGGTATCGACGACACGCCGCTCGAGCTCGCCGCCGAATCGCTAGCTTCACACACCGCCATGTGTCTTCTGAATTCTTTATTCACCGTTTCGAGTTCTTGCACTCTTGCTCTATGCGAATCGTTGATCTGATTGAGATCGCATATCTATACGGCGACGTTACATTACGTATTAGTAATGACACACACCGGGGAACACTTTCATGTACTAATCCAGCTCCGCTTACCTCTTTGCTAAATTTATCGTGCAGCGAACGAACAGCCACGTCATATCGATTTTCCAGTTTCCTTATATCTTGCTCAAGTCTCAACTTGTCGTTTGTCAACTTGGTATTCTCCACGAGTATTTGACTGTGCGAAAGAGTGAGATGATCCAATTCTTTTCTAAGAGTGGATATGGTTGCCTTCGCAGTTTCCGTTTCGTCCTCTAGCTGTTTAATTCTCGCTCGTAACTGAAACGAATCAGATGATTGAAGTTTTGCGATATTCTTTCTAATCAGTATAAAAAAGCAGTAAGCACTCACCGATTCGTTCTCTTTATTGAGTATTAAAAGGGTATCTGTAGTCTTTCTTTCAGTGTTTTCCTTATACTGCAAAAATTCAGCTTTCTGTTTGGTAATTTCGCTCGCCATTTGCTCGACATCATTGATCTTTTTCTCCAATTGCGTCTTGCGAACGTTATTCTGCTTGCTCTCTTTTCTCAATGTATGGAACTCGTGTATTCTCTTCTCCAAAGAAGCTTGTAACTTTTCACAAAACCTTTGTGACTTCTCCAACTTCGTAATGAACGGCGTTAATTTATCATCGATTACCTATAAGTAAAATTCAACTTTTGTAAACTCAATCATTTATAAATTTCTATAGAATAGATTTCATTAATTTCAATTTTTTTTTAAACTTTATATATTCAATTTAATTTTGTAAAAATTAGTTTAAAAATAATATTTAATGACATTAATAAACATGGATAACTGATAATCTAAAAATATACAGATATACTTACACAATCGAAAGAAGCTTTTGTAACCAAATCGTTTCTTAGGGCACTAAGTTCAGAATACAACATGTTATTCGTTTCTTTGAGCTCCTGTATCTGGTGGCTCGCGTCTAGATCGCTGAGGTCGTTCTGATAGGTCTTATAATAAGGCACATAATCCGCAGAGTCCTCGGAATCGCTGCATGTCTTGGTGTACTTCGTGAATCTGGAACGGCTCAGGTTCTTGTGTTGCTTCTCTTGCAGACCGATTCTGGCCATGGAGACGGTCCGATCAGGTTCCGAAAATGTCTCAGAATCCGACTGCGACGCCTGATTTTTCGACATCTCCACGACGTTCTCGGATCGACTTCTTTTCACGGAACCATCGATCCTATCATTTACGATCGCACCGTCTTGAACGCTCATACCTTCAAGAGCGCGCACAAAATCATCCGACAGTATTTTGGAGCTGAGTAGAACATCCAGCACAATCTTCTTGTGCTCGTTACCGATAGTGTCCGCACGATCGGTATTCTTGAGCATCTCCTTCATGAATTTCACCAGATCCTTCAGATGCGTGCGTAGTAGCTCGCAGTATTTCTTCGCCCGTTCAGTCTCGTTGCCGCAACCATCAATTTCTGCGGCGATGTCAGGCTTCGACACAAGCTTCAGCCACTTCAGGTAATCTACTTCCTTTTCTAGATCATTTCGCTGATTCGTCAGCCTTCGAACGCTCTCACTTAATGTCTTCACATCCACTGTTTCGTCCCTGTTGATGTAATCGAGTTGGGCAGTGTCATTCGTGAAATTTACTTTAACACCGATCTCGTTCAATTCATGAATCAGATTCGTCAACTGTAAGCTGCTATCAGCTTCCTGGACAATCTCGGGCTTATTGCGGTTTCTGTCGTGGCTATATGATGCTGTCATATGATTGTGCAGCTTAGCGATCTCCTTGTTCTTACTCCAGAGTTCCGTGTTGATCAACATCTGCAGATTCTGAGTCGTCACCTGAAGTTCTTTCGTTAGTTGTTCAATCTTGCGATTTTTCTCCTCGATCTCGACATTTCGTTGATTCAATTGCTCGAGCAGATCTTCCCTTCGCAGAGAATCATCGTGATAACCAGTGATGCTAACTTCATCCACGTTATTCATCTCATCGACATGCCTGAGCTTATCAAGTTCAGCGATTTTGTTTTTCAAATCTTCTGTAATAATCTGCTTCTCCATCTCCAGAACTTCAATCTTTTGTTCCTTATCGAGAAGACGAACTTGAAATTCCTGCACAACAAAAAAAATAATTTAATTTCTACAAAAAGACTACATGTAGTTATTTAACAAAAAAGTTATTAAAAAACAAATACACGAAAAGAAATATAGTAATATAATAAATTAAAAATAAATTAAAAATTAACATGTTTATCGTAGATAATAATAATAGTTAACGTAAAATTTGATATAATGTAATTACGTAACAAATTACGTAATTGTTAAGAATTTGTTTAAATAAGTGATATGGAAGATATAATATTGTATATAAATATATATTGTAGCATTAATATAAAATATTTTAAGTATATTATTACACTTATAATTATACCATAATAATTATAATAAATCCATATATTGTTTTCTGAATGCAATAGCACTTCGTTTTCAATCAATATTGTATTTAACATTATTGTTTATAATAAATAAATAAATAATAAATAAAAATAAATATCATAATATTACAAAATATACTATATGTATATATTTATTTTTCAATACTATTTTATAGCGTTTGCATAATTAGACAAATAACTGATAATTATATATACATCAAATAGAAACATAAATGACAATAAACACAATACATAATTATCGAGAACAAAATTCAATTAAAAAGTAATATGTCATTTATTTATTTACGAAATTAGTTAATATTTTACTATTGTACAATGAATATATGTTGGAATTTTAAATTATAATTGATAATACTGAATAAGAAATTATATTTGCATTATGACGTACCTTAAACTCGACTTGCGTCCGTTTTTCCAGGAGATTCTTCTCAGCTTTTATTGTCTCGATTTGGTCTCGCAGGTCGCTAATCTTGCTTTCCATTTCTTCAAAACGTTGCTGCAAGCATAGAGTATTGTTCCACATCAATAAAACTCAAAATGTTGGGTTCACTGAAAATACTTTATTCAAATATGGTATTAATTACAATATAAAATATAAAATCCATGTATATAATGTAAAAATTTTTATATAATGTAAAAAACGAGCCTTCGAGAAGTGATCGGAAAAGAAAATGCAAAAACAGTACATGCAAGTTATACATTCTTATGCAGGGAAACGGTTACAATAATTTAACTTTTCATTTTCTTAGACCAACATCGCGGCGGTACGAGTGTGACAATCGCCGGCTCCTAAAAGGAAAACACATTTCTTGTCATTTTTCCTGTTTCTTTGCTAAATAAATATGCCATTGAGACTTTTGTAATAAAAAATACTTCAAAAATAATTAAATTCGAGTATAATTCAACTGTAAACAAATAGTAAATTTTTTATTTTCAATAATTAACAATATATTTTTATAATGATCACAAAATGACTTTATAAAAAAATATGATTTAGTTTATTAAAGAAATACGGTCTTTTATTATTAAAGCCATTTCGTCATTTAAGTTCATAAAACTTGTGTTTTCTATTAATTTCATAATCATGCCTAAATAACTCTCAATTATAAATTAGAATTGTTATTATTTTAGTGAAAAAAGAGTACAATTTTTAACTCATGTCAAACACCGTGCAGAGGGGAATCTATAAAGCCTAGCTAAATATTGAAGTATCCTTCAATGAAGATATTGAGAAAAACAGCACACCCAATAACAACACCTAACTATACCTACCTCCATCCGCACTGAAGCGCACAGACAAGAGAACATGTTTAATTGTTGTTGAACTTTTAACTCAAGGAGCAACAATGAAAGCAGCGACCGATTAATCGACTCGCGAATAGATACTCTACGTCAGTGCTAGTGACGATCAGCACTGGTGAATATCCGTTAGCGTAAAGACTATGCCAATATCAGTTGCCTACGCATCTGGTTATAATTACCGGCTAATTTTGAATTGCTACAGCTTTCATAGAGTAGAATAACAAAATTTCATCACTCTTCTATTTAAATTTTTTTTAAATATATAATTTGTTTAGTTTTCACAAATTCCTTGGCTATTTCTTTATACTCTCTTAACTTATTCGACACAAAGAGCAAAGTAACAACTTCCTCCCGCTATGCTATGTTAGCAATCGTGCGCTATTTCCAGACGCGAATCGTTCTCTGGTATCGTCGAGATAGCTGGATGATCAGCAATGTATCTATCTCGTTGTTGCTCGTGTTATTGTATTCTTGTACTAATGTTCGTTCGAAGCTACCGCAACTGCGGCGGCTGATCGGTCGAGATGAGTATTCGTAAGAGAACTGCCGCGTATCGCGATCCATAGGCCGTAAGAAGTCGCGAGAAGAGACGATGGTCTCTATTAATAGACGACGACCGCGTCTTCCCTCACGGTATTCCCGAGATACCAGACGACTCGCGCTTTATGGCTCCAAAATCTTTCTCTGACCAATGCAACAAGCTCCTTAAAAACTTTGTAATATTCACAAAAAATTGTAAAATGAAATGAAATTTTACAGAAGAAAAGAACAAGATTTATGAAGAGATATGATATAAAGGTAATAAGAGTTAATAAGAAAAAGAAAGCAATAGTTCAAGTAATGTTCTATAAATATTAATATATAATAATGTATTATATTCTTTCTTTTATTTTGCATTCTAATTATTTAAATTTATGCTGATATTTCTCTAATACTTTTACATGGTTTTTAGATATCCTTTTATTAATAATTCAGACATGAATATTAATGACATACTTTTCTAATTTTTTATTAAATAATTTAAATTTCTATATATAATATAAATTTTGTAAAATTGTTCTTTTAGATTTTCAAATTTAAGAAAGTTTAAATAATTCAACTAAAAAATATATAAAAAACAGTTCACTAAAATATAAAAATAAAATATTTAATATTGAGTAAAAAGATGAACTTTTAGAATTTTATCTGGAATTTGATATACCATTTGAGTATTTTATATTTGAGGATAAGGAATTTAAATATTTAATATTTATAAAAAAGAATCTTTCAGAGAATCAAAGTATATAAAGAATATCAGAGATTTTTTCATCCTCAATGCAGTGAACCCATATGAATATGTAAAATTCCGCACGTATGTATGTTACAAACAGTTTTATAACAGAATTCTATAAAGTACTATTGTTTATTAAATATCATTAAATATTAAAAAAGTCATGTAATTCTACAAAAATATTGGAACGTGTTAATAAAAAGTTACAATCTAGAGAAACAATTAACTTGAAAATTAATTGTTGAATATTTACGTAAAAACATTAATATTGTTCGAATAAACTATAAAATCGTACAAATATATAATTCCTATGTACAATGAAATATGAACATAAAATCTGTTATGTGTAGAACAAAAATGTTGCAATAAACTGCAATATCTAAAGTATCCATTATTAAAACTTATCTAGTATCTCGCATAATTATATCATATATCATAAAAATAATTAAAAAATTATCATTTACAAATAAAAATTATATTCATGTAAACTACGAAAAATATAAGATTGTCAAAAATATTTAAAATAAATTATTACATAATAAATTTCCTTCATGCATTGCAAGAGAAGCAATTGTTACAAGAAATAATCAAATAATAAGAATCATGCAATCATAACAACGATGGTATAAAGCAGAAAAGAAGAAGCAGAAGTTAGATAAATTTAGCGATTCTGAAAAAAAAAGAGAAACATCCGATATATCAAGCTGCTCAATCGTGTTTCTCAACAATCAAAACATATCTCTATGTTTCAGAATTTGAGATAATATTTAAAGATACATATTGCACAATTTTCAAACAAAAAATTGTTTAAATCCATTTATTAAACGTATAATTCTGAAACGTAGAGATCGACAAACAAGATCAGAGATGAATATTGACCTGTTTGCAGGAATCGTTTTCTACTTCGTCCGCGTTCTTGACGCCGAGATCCTTCAACGAGACAGGACCGTGGCTGTTTCTTCTTTTGCGTAACTCCATCTCCAATTCCATGATCTGCCGTTCTTTATGGGAATCTATATCTCGCATTTCTTTCTCGTGCTCCATGAAGCCTTGTATTGCTTTAACAGCCCTCTGATGTTCGACTTCTAACTTTTTCAATTTTTGCTCCGAATTTTCTGCTTGCTTCTGGGCATTACACAGTTTTAATATCAACTGCTTTCTAATATCTTCCTGCTGTTTCAATTTATTGTCCCTTTCTTCTAGTTCCTGTAATTTAATTTTTTTTTTATAAAATCAGATTTCATAGGATTGATAAAATCCTACGAAAATATGCAGTAAATATTTTATTAACCTTTATAAGATGCCTGATTTCTTTAGAATCTCCACCTAATGGTGAGCTTAAACTCATTGCTCTTTCTTTATTCGATTCACAATCATAAAGACCATCATGCTTCGTTGGACTTTCAACACAAGGTACTTTCTGCATGGACAACGATAGATAATCACTTGTCAATGAAATTAAAGCTGAAGGACTACTGGGCGGCGAACGTTTGCCATAGTTATTTTCGCACTACAAAGAACAATATAATTAAAAATTACCTAAGTATAATAAATAGAAAAATACAAATAAAAAACTAAATACATAATTTTTAATACACATGTAAGTTTGAAAACTTACAATTGTACTATCATTATTTTTCATTGCAAAACTACAATTGTATTTATCTTTACTTTGAATTAAAGCATTCATTTTTTATATAAAACTAGATTTATTATATACATATCATTAATGTCAAAAATAAAAAATATTTAGCATAAAAAAAGAACAATAATGCCACAATAATGCCAGATTATGATTGTAAATCATAAATAAATTACAATCAAAACGATTAATGCCTGTCTTAAGAAATTTTCCTAGTTGTAAGATATACAATAATCACAAAATCTTAAGCTGTCTTATTTCAAGAAATAAATATCAATTTAATTCACCTGTGATAACAACGCACGATGCTTATTATTGATCTCTGTGAGGGCGTCGTCGCGCGTTTTTACGGATGCCCTCAACTGAATAATCTGCTTTTTCCTTCTTTCAGATACCTGGCTGACCTCCTCATATGCCTGACACTTTTCTTCCAACAATGCGCTCTTCTGTTTGAGCAATCTGTCTCGTTCGACGAGATCGTTTTTATATTGTTGCTCGATGGAATCCTTCTTAAACAGTTGGTCCTTTAGTTCCTTCACTTCATCGCGTAGTTCCTCGATACTTTGCACTCGATCATTATCTTGTTTCTCTCGCAATCGCGTTTCCATGTCTAATCGCTCTCTGAACTGATCCCTTTCGTTCTCAAGTTCCTGCGCCCAACTACGCTCCTCTTCCAAACTGCTCGTTACTTGTTTCACCTAAATCACAGAATGTGTGTTATGTAATATAAATATTACTATAATTTTTCTTCTCGCGCAAATTTTCTTTAGATATTATGATCATGAAACAACAAGCAAATTCGTATCCCAAGAGACACGAGAAAAAATGTTTAATTCATATTAGTTGTTTTCTTCGATTTCCCTTGTTTTTGTCTTCTATAATATTTTCAAAATTGCTATCAGTAAAGCAAATACAGTCTCGGTATTGCGAGTAAATATCAGATAAATAAGCATATAAAATTTACTAATCATGTATTATAAAATTATTTTGTCAATAAATTCCAATCAATTCTTATAAATAGCGTTATCACGTTATCACAATTCTCTAGACGTAAATTCTCTACCAGTTTTGACACTAAAATGATCAAACTTCATTTATTTATCGCGGCAAGGGAAGGAAACAAACGTTGATAATGATATCTCACTCTCATTTAAAAAAATCTTTCGTTAGTTGGAGAAAGTGATATCTTTAAAATAAAAATATATAAAATTTTGAATAAACTATTAATTAAATTCGGTTTAATAAAAAATTATTAGATTCTACAATGTATTAAATTATTTTTAAGTTAATATTTTCTGTTTAAAGATATTTATATAAAAATATTTTTTAATATACATTATATAGACATGTACATTATATTTTAATAAATAATGTACATATCTATATTTATATTTCTTATTATTGTAAAAAAATGTTTTCTTATTACTATTAGAAAATTAATAAGAAATTTATAATACTAAATTTTTTTATCTCAAAAAGATAGGTGTAAATATTCTTAAAAAATAAAGTTAATTGACAATATTAATCATCATTAAGGTTTATTCTATACAGACATACCTCTGTTTCGAGGGAAACCACCAGTTCTTCCATTTGCCGCAATTTTTCCGCATTTTTTAATGCCTGTTCAGGAGTGATCCCGAATGTTTCCTTGTAATAGGTGGATGTATCGAGTTCCCTTTCTCGATATTCTGCCAATTCTGAAATAACAAAATTTATATATGATAGATGATTTAGATAATAATAATAGATAATAATAACTTAGAATAAATTAAATTTATATTGCATTCTAAAATAAATTTAAATACTTGTACAATAATGATGCAACAGACAAAATGAGTTTTGTTACCTCTCTCAAGGTTGGTTACTTTTTCTCGCTCTTTTTCAAGTGATTGTTGATATTGATCTTGAGTTCGAGAAGTCGCTGCTTTCTGTTCCTCATATAATTTAAAGGCTCTGGCTGCTTGGTTAAGAAGGACTTGTTTCTCTATCAATTCCTTCCTCAATTTCTCCAATTCTTCCTGTAAAGATAACTTTAGTGATTAGTAACATAAAATAAACAATAAAATCGTAATAATTAATAAAAATTTACAGGTTTTATATAATACATAATTTATGTTCATAATTATATATTAAAGTCACGTCCAAAGCAAAGAATTTATGATACAAACTAGTAGAATCATATAAAACAAGTTATAATATTGACAATGTCATAAAAACAAAAATTCAAAAGTTCACAGTGAGATCCGCTAATTAGATCTACTCAAATATATTTGGCAAATATTTTGAATCTTCTTCACGAAAACTTCACAAAAGTGCAAAAGAACAGCGAGAAAACATGGTCAATTAATTTGTTCAAAAAGAATTGTTCTCCTTCCGATTATATCATCATATTGAAACAATCTGTATTTTTATTTGTTGAATGGATTGAATATTAATCAACCTTTAATTCTACATTCGTTTTGATCACATCCTCGTCGGAAAAACTGACGCCGTTTCTTGCAGGATTTCCTTCTTCCAGTAGATAAATTCGCAATTTTAACTGAAAATTCTCTTTCTTCAGGTTACTTAATTCATCCTCGTATTCCTTCATGCTTCTACCGTAACCCACTCCACCTCCACCGCCTCCTCCACCATCTCCTGATCGCGCCATCGTCGTACCGTCTTTGTCTTCGGAGGAATTTTCACCATATGCTCTTGTGTTTCCACCTGAAACAGACATTTCAGTAGATAAATTTAAATGCATTAAATATATGCGTACAACAGATATATATTAATATAAACTTTACAATTTTACTAAACATTTTATTAAACATCTTCCTATAGATTTAATAATTTCTGCTCGCGTATGTATATTTAATTAATTTTTAATAAATCCAAATAAAATTAATATTTAATAAGTTCATATTACCAACGTAACTTCTGACATTACAACCAATATTTTACAAATAATAAATTATTTATATAATAAATGTTCATATTATGATAATTGTAGCATCTATTGCTCTACTTAATCTTTGAATATATTCTTTCATCGGCAATGCATTTTCGTACGCAGTATCTTGAAAGAGAGCAATGCAACAATATCACGTGCAAGGCCGTTATGGATAATCGTAGGTTCGCCTTCAAGCTCAATTTTCTATCTGTCACTCGAATAATCACGTTCCCAACTCTGGCGCATTATTTCCGACATGTGCTAATGGAATCCGTATGAATTTTGAGCAACCACGATATGCCACATGTGCCGTATTAAACCCGAAATTAATCATCTTGAAATACTACTCGATGTCGCAAATATAAAACGATACAAATAAAAGAACATCATTCAGTTACTTTCAATGCCTACATTTTTACGCGAATATTCCCTAAAAAATATTGTAATATAAACATTTTTAAGATATCATTTTTATAGAATTAAACAATTTATATGTATTTATTAAACGCTTAGTCTGAGAAATTATTTCAAATATAGTGCGTTATCAATACGTGATTAGCAATTTATATTTCACAAAATACTAATTAATTTATTATTTATATTTTCCGCACAAATATAACTTCTTTTAATTTCATTTTTCATACTTATATAATATAATGTAAAAAATTTTTATAATTTGTTTGTTAATGTGTTTTGAATAAATTACATACACGTTATGCCATTTTAAAAATATTCTTCAAATAAGCATATGTCAAATCAGTCTATTTTCAGTCTGTCTAGGTAAATCTAACCGATGCCAAATCCACTTTGCAAGATCAGGCGGCGCCGTTGCCATGTATCTTTAAAATTAAATTATTTTGGCGCATCATCCAACGCTAAAAAGACTTTTTTTAACACTCTCAAAGTGCAAACATTCCAAGAAAATTTGGCACCTATATATAAATTAACTAACATATTTTCCCTTTACATTATTAAAGAAAATTCGTACATTTATGTATCATTTTCTAATTAATAATGAACATTACTCTATATTAAATTCAAATTTTTTATTCCAATTATTTTTTGAAATTATTTTTAACATAACATTCATTAATTTCAAAGAGCGCGAAAAAAATATATTTTCAAAATACAAACACAAGTTTGACTATTTTTACTCTGCTTTAGGAATAACCACATATTATAATAACTGAATATAAAAATTTCTCTACAGTCCAAATAATTGCGAGAATTTGCAAATGGTCATGGTAATTTACTCGCATTCATTTGAAAGATCATTTCTTCTCTCGTCCTTCTCAAAGAGTACTGTGGCAGTCTTTAGAGCTATCCTCATTTATCACTTACTAGCAATTGCTAGCAAACAGAAAACAAACAATCACGTTAAAGCTCGACTCTCATTGGATATCGCGCGTCGCACGCGACGTTGATCGCGCTGGTGTGCTGGAGCCATTGCAATTCGCTGTTGCATCGCCTACGATTTGAACACATCAATTTATCAAAGTAATAATAATCATAAATATACTATAATCGCAATCACAAAATCGGGATAAATCAATATTCAGCACTCTCACGTTCCACATCGATTCAACTCTAATCATCGATAATGATAATATAATGGTAAATATAACGATGGATAAATCTTCAACATTTAACATACCGAAAGTGACTTCGGTCCTTACTGGCTCGCCCTCGAAGTTTTTTGGGAGAAAAAAAGATCTTAGCTGCGACCTACCGCATCCCATTCCACGAAGAGCACGTTTTTAAAGTCGTTACATTTTTAAACGTATGTGCGAAATCGCAAAAGGGATCGGGCGGGACATCAC
The DNA here is from genome assembly GCA_928718305.1 of Tetramorium bicarinatum. NCBI lineage: Eukaryota > Metazoa > Arthropoda > Insecta > Hymenoptera > Formicidae > Tetramorium > Tetramorium bicarinatum. The sequence continues at coordinate 23,585,630 of OV788325.1, forward strand.
GCCACAAAGGAGACTTACACGACGGCTGCACAAACACTAACTGCGATAGAACAACAAGCAGCACCGACGACACAAGACTATAACTTGTGGTTAAAATTATATTCTAAATGCGCGTGTGAGATGTCGTATAGATGTATTTCATGAAGGTCAGACGTCCACGTGCGTTTTCCGATTGATCGCCCCTGAAAAGCGTGAATGAATATCCCGTCCTTTAACTAAATTTACGGGATAATTCTTGCAAATTTTACATTTTCTATGCATTTTTTAAATTTGCGATATAGAGATCTGTCTAGCTCCATTAAAACGTAAATAAGTAAAAATACGAATTTTTTTTAAATTGAAACATTCATAAGAAAAGAATTTTAATTATACATATACATATGTATGTATAAATCTATCTAGTTCCATTAAAACATAAATAAAAATTAAAAGATTCATAAAAGTAATTTTATATATATTTATAGATACATGATTTTTTGTATCTCTGTATTTTGTTAACAATATTCCATAAAAAATTTTGTCATGCCTGCTCAAGATTGAACATTAAAGAAGAAAAAAACAGCAATTCTGCAATAAATACGGTAGAGCATATAAAACAATTCAACACGTCTGCATGTACAATTACACAATTCATATGATAATCACAAATTTGCAACAAGCCTGTGTCTAAAATTACGAAGCTATGTAGAAATAGTTCTCTTCTCCGATGGAACATGAATGACTCATCTTGCCTAATTAGCAATGTACACGATGGTCTCCATACTCTTCGTATCCAAAATATCGTGTCGCGTGGTATAACATCTGGCGATAATGACTCCCTATAGCATCCTAATTCTAATTACAACTTTCCATTAAAAGTCCATTCATATCAGGTTCACTGTACTATGAGAATAATTATATTCTTTGGAATATATTCTGCGTCATAATATGCAGAAATATCCACGTGCGAAATGTATGCATACGTTGTGTCAAATAAAACAAAGGAGAATAACTTTTCCAGGCAGATCTGTTCCACGAGACAAGGCATTTTGCGCGAGTGCGAGGACTTCGTTATGGGCGCAAAAGTTAATACCGTCGTAACGTTAAACTTAAATTCGTTTTTCAGTTGTCATCAAGGAGGAGGCCATCGCGTGTTTTAATAGCCGACGTAAAAAGCCTTGGAGAACTTGAGAGAGCAGAAGAGACACGAAAGCTTTTGTGCGCCCACTAAAACAAATGTATTTCCTGTCTACTTGGTCGGCCGTGTTGTTTTCGTAACGGGCCCCGGCGATTTTCGGCAGAAATGCGATTGCAATATCGATTCGCGCCAGCGAGTAGATGCCGCGAAGCGAGAGACCGAGCTCGCGTATTTATAGATGACACATTTAGGCCAGAACGGTTTAAACTATCTTTATTTTGGCAGGTCAGCCTCCGTTTCGCGGGCCACCACTCGCTCTCTCCAGATCTCCGATCTGGTCAGTCCCCGGCCGGCAATTAAAATCTTACCACCGACCAAAGACCTCCACTGCCCCCGATTTCGCCACGACGAGGATATTTATGAAAGCGAATGCGCTGTACCTCGTCATTTTTGTTATTCTATTATTAGTGTTCTAGAGTACTAGTACAGTCATAATTAATTGTATCTTAATAAGAAAAATCAATTACGAATCCAATCAATTGACTTTCTAAATCAAACACGAACACATATTAACCCTTGGAGATCATTTTGACACGCACATTTCGTAGTGCTTCAATTTGTGTTAATAAAAAGAGATATAGAAATGGATTTTTTCTTTTAATGAATAATTTAGTTTAAATCTTCAGAAGACGGATGCACAAATTTCATCATTGGTTTTTTTAACAATTGTTTTATAAATATGTAAAATGAGAGAACTTGGTCTATTTGACCAGTATTTCATATTTTTAAATAATTATACTTTTTGAAAAATTGATACAAGCAACTAAAACCATCTCAAAGTGGATACTCCGAAGTTTAAAACAACGTTAAAATTTTTATGATATTATCAATTAAAAGATATTCAATTTTGACCAAAAAGTTAAAAAAACACGTTTTTTTAAATTAAAATAGTATTGAAACAATATTTTTCTTAACAAATCGAAATGCGAGAGATTATAAAGAGAGATGTTCACTCTATATTAAAAAAAAAATCTTTATATCAATTAGAAACCAAGATATTCGAAAAAAACTTTGAGTCAAAATGACTCAACGTGCCCTCTGCTGGGGTCTAAAAGTATGTGTGCCCTCCAGGGGTTAACCAAAATTAATAAAATTTATTTTATTAATTTTATAGACAAATTATATATATTTTATATATAATTATGACAATTTAAGATGAAGAAATATAATTTTATAAGAAGTGATTAATAAGTTTTATAAAAAAATTTGTTTTTTTTCGACGTGTCATTTGTGATCTCTTCTTGCTGAAATTTATATCTATTCATATAGTATATTATCTGACATTACAATGATCGCCTGTATATGTGAATCATCTCACATTACTATCATCCGCGAAATAGCTTCTTGTTGAGCGTCGCCGGTACTTGTCTCTAGCGGAGGCGCAAAATTGAAGCTGAAGCTTTGGCTCGCTCATCTCCGGGTAACAAGAAGCGGGCCAATAATTCCTACGGTAGACCTGGATTAGAAACAAACGATATCGCCGTTTATTTCGAGAGCCTGGTTACTAGTAGGGCGCGACGCCACGTGTTTGTGGATCGACGACACTCAATGTGCAATACCCTAACAGACTACACGTCTGCTTATCGGCAGGATGTGATTGCAGAACGTGAAATCGATTTCATCTCAGTCGAGAAATGAATTTTACATGTAATTTCACAACGCATTAGAAATACAAATCCTGCTGGAATAAAATGTTCGCGCCGTCAATCATGTTGAAAAATTCATATGGAATATTACATAATTCAAAGTGTTGTGAATAATAAAGAGAAAGGAAAGCTTATACCAGAAAGAAGTCCAATTTTACATTTTAGAATATTTTTTGTAAGCAAATTTAACATTTCGATTTTTTAATGTTATGTGTTAATTCCTTACGTAATACTTTAGCTCAAACATATCTAGGTATATTATTATAATATAATCTATTAAAATATAACAAATTAAAATATAACAGATAAATTAATATAGCTTTATAAGATGAAGTTGAGAATCATCAAAGCTACTTGTCCAGCCATTGGCGTCACTTAACGAAATCTGTTAATTTCTAGGAGTGTTCTGTTTTCAGTTTTCTAAATTAATATATTACAAAAAGTTATGATGTATTTTTAAGAATTTATATTTGTGTATATAAGAATTTATACATATCTCTATGATGTAGAATACAACAACAAATATAAAATTTTAGATCTTCGCGTTGAGTATTTGATAACAATGAGAACCGTACGCTCACAAACATAGAAAATTATTTTTCTATTTGTGAACAATTAAAAATAAAATATTCTTTCAGCAAATTGAGCTGCAGGAGGATGAAAACAAATGCGAAAAATTATAATTTTTTCCTATGTTACCGAAATAAATACGCGCCACGTCTCGCTACTTCGTGTGTGCCATCGAGTGGTTCCCCTACCCCGTCGTCACGAACACGCTTCTGGACCCCCGAAATAAATGCTCGCTTCCTGTAACGCGAGATCGCGGCAGACATTTTTCAGACGATACAAACAATCGCTTCGGGATTAGAAGACTGACTAACGTTATTAATTGCATTCACTCTATGCGTTAATTTTCTTTCGCGACATGCCACGTACCCATGACCTTGACCATTTTACCATTTTAGATCCCCTCGAGAACCAAATCAAAGTGCGGATGTGGCCCAATTGATATAATTTAAGCTAGATTGCTACGATGACGTAGAATAAATCATGAAATTTGGGTCGAGAGCAGTTATGACTCCTTTCGGGCCCTTTAAATCTCAAACATTTGAAACAAAAACTTCGAGGCTCGTCTATCCAGGAAATATTAATATCAGCGAATTTTCGATTACATCATTAACAAAAGTTAGCAAGAAGTTGAAACATTTAATGATTATAGCTCCTTCTTATGTAATATGAATATGAAACATCCATGAATTTTAATCAAAAGATCAAATCCAATCCATGAGGAAAGATCAAGTTAAATCAAATAATTTATTGAAATAAATTATATGGGGCATTAAAATATATTGTACCTACTGATAAATTTAAATAAAAATTTACAGACTTTAAAAATTGATCTTGCACATACAGTTTTCATACATCGAGCTCTAGCTCTTACCAAGCAGAATCTCCGAAGGTGACAGTCTTCTTGGATAGATTCATGAACGAGATCACGGAAGCGTAAAAATTGGCAGATACATTGTACGAGACGACATCGTTACTATACTCGTCGACATCGTTCGCTCGAGTAAAACCGCGAGTAAGAAAGTTCATTGGCCTCGGACCACGGCGTGTGATACAATTAGGTGGCTACGGTGTCATGTATGCTTACGTATCTTTCTTCGTAATTACGGAATATAAATAAAAAATGAGCTTCAGGTTCCGCTATGATGTTCTATCTAGAGCTCAGCTGTTCTATCTAGATCAAACGTGTGCATAAATTTTGTTTCTCTTCCTATTCTTCTTAGATTAAGTTGCATCATACTTTCACTTTCCCTCAAATGTCTATCGCGCTATAGCTCACAAAAAACTGTGTCTATGTATGAAAGTGCATGTGAATATTGAGCTTAAGATACGCGGATTCGCTAAGCCCAAATGACTGTGGCGGGTCAATCATTCTTACGGATGCGTAAATTCTCCTTGATCCAACGGAACCTCTACATAACAATGTTGAACAATCGCTGGTTAACGGCAGAAAATGCAGATGATGCGAATGGGAAAATAGCGAACTGTATATACCGCGGAACACAAATTAGCGGCAATCTCTTATGCATTTTCACGCGGTCTCTGAATGGACGAATGCAAATGTTCACTGTTTGAAAACGAAAGATATGTGCGTCATCTTAAGTGGGAACTACACTGAAAAAATATTCTGATTAAAAGCGGACAAATCAGAAAAAACTTGTAGGATTGATCAAATATTCGAGTTATTATAATAGGATTCTGATTATTATAAGTTATAAAGTATTGAGTTCTATACAAGATTTTCTGATTTGTCCGTTTCTAACCAGAATTATTTTCAGTGTGGAGATATATAGGTATGTATAAAACTATTCCGATTAAAAGGAAAATTCGCGTTTACCTATAATATATTCTTACTGATTGTGAGATTACTTCGAATTTAAAAGATCCATTCGTGTCTGATTATGAAAGATATTTAACGTGTATACTGAGAACCACTTAATGGATTTTACGTTAAAAATAATTTCTATTTAAGTTAAATCGGCAAACAACGTCAATTGAAATTAAAACAGGGAAATCCAATTATTAGATCGAAATAATAATAATATATATCAATAATATTCGTTTGTAAATTAAAAATACAAATACACAAGAATTTAGCATTTCGAATTCTGTCGCTTTTGTAAAAATTCGATGCACATTTATTTTCTGTTATTGTATATTTGCTTTGCCTAATATGTTTTGGCAAAGTTTGATTGGAAAATTGACTGTTCTTTTAGAGAGGAAGAGAGTCCCAATTAAATTTCACAAGGATAGAGACAGAAAATAAAATTGATCTACTCACGCGATCTCTGAATGGACATAAATTATGAATAAATTTTTTGATAGGAATATTTAATTAATAATTTTATCTTTAAAAAATTGTAGAAATAATATCAAAGTTTGTTGTAAGTAACAAGAAAATTTATGTGATACTCCCATCCGGATGAATGCCTATTAAAATAAATGAATTCTCATATTTCGCGATTGGGATAAATGGTAGTCAGCTAGGAGCAGTATAATTGAAAATGTGGTCAACAGCATCACATGGACGTTACATCTGCAGCCGTAATTGGAATAGAACCGGAGGGGGATTCAATTACTTAAGGGAAATGACCAATAAAGGTGGGCGTGCTAGGGAAAAAACCACATAATGATCACCCTATCGTGCTCTGCAATATCGATGACGACTTGTTCAAGTGGTGAACATCGAGATATCTGCCGATATATGATATAATCGTCGCTACAAGGCCGTAAATAATAAATACAAGTATAATCGTTCACTCATATGATCACTGCGATCTTCCGCGCCTCGCCCTCGCCTTTATAGAGCGTAAAATTATATCCGGCTATTCTTAGGAACGCTCTTCCCGACGAAAGAAATATTAATTGTATGCATCATTGAAGAAGCACGACTCACAGATAACAAAAGAGAAAATTTAAAAACTTTAATACTTTTTGAATTTTGTTTCTTAGATTTTTTATTATTTCTCCTTTTCCCATTTAAGCTTCTTTTATCTTTATTTTATGTTAAATATATTATTTTATAATTAATTTTATAAATAGATATTATTAACTAATAATAGCGACACAAATTCATAATGCTAATTATAAATTGATATATTATTGTATTAATAAAAATTATCATCATCATTAAGTCATTATTAAGTTTGATAAGATATACAAATGTTACTCACCGTTCGTCAATGGCAGGGTTTGACTCATTGTGATCTCCTGCAACGGCATGTTGCTGCTGCAACGAAATAAAATATAATTAAAAAATTAGTCACAGTATCATTTTATTATTTTAAATAAACGTCTTATAATTTTAATTATAACATAAAACAATAAAAAGTTAATATATATGCACATTTCTTTATATCAATTTCTTATAAGCACTAAATGATTCTAATGTTTAACTGCAAAATAGTTACTGAAATATATTCATATGAAAATTACTAAAAATTGCATGACAAATAATTTTAGCTTTATTGTAAAATGGAAAGTAATAAAAAAAAAACGATGAATGAGTAACTATTTTGGAGGTAAGACCAAAAATGGTAATGAACCACGTGCCTCTGGTGGGACATAACGAGGACCGAATTAGATAAAACGTTTGAAAAGGATCAAAGTAAGCATCGAGTGTTCTATTTTCAGGACTCCGATGGGACGTATAAAGCCAAAAAACTGACATAACAAAGCGAGCTTCGACACGTAAGCGAGTGAACAATGATTTACAAGAGCACAAAAAATGCGAATAAGGTTTGCCTGCCAATATTATTAATAGTACATTAGTTATTAATAGTCCTACAATTTTTCGAAATATCACAACTGCGATTTTTTATCACAATTCAAGATTTTCATTCAAGATTCAAGAAACATAATTTATTGTCATGTGTTAAATTTATTTATATTAATTGTAAAAACTATAATATATAATCCCATATTATATCATCACATTTTTCTATATGTATTTTTCATTGATAAATAAATATTCTTTTTATCAACTAGATAAAATCAATGTTAAGACTTTACAAGGTAAAGACTGATATTAACAGAATATATCCGTCGAAAGTTTCATTATGTAATAATAAAACGTAACAAGCTAATTTCATAATGGCTGCAGAGCAGAGCTTGTTGCGCGAAATTAATCGTTTATGTAGAATTTATTTCGCGCCGTAGCTTTGCCTAGAAGTCATTACTGGTACAGCTTAAGGTGACGCAAAGTGTTCGCGACGAGGGTATATTAATTCGCTGCAGCCGAACCGTCTCACAGCTCTCTCGAGCGACGAAAGAGCGGCAGGGAACCACAGGATTTCCAGTAAGGTTTTATTTAGATTTCACGTAAATCCTATTTCTCTCTCTCTCTCTTTCTCTTTTCAGTTTGTCTTCCGAGACGCTGCGACGCGAAATGAATAATTAATCTGTGCCTCACGCGCCTTTTACGTTATACTACATGACAAATCACATCGTGCCGATGCACGATCTCCAAGAAGCGTATCCAAGATGTTCTAAAATCGGTATTATCTTTAAAGAGACCGTAAAAGTAGCTAAGAATTATAATAATTAAATGATAGAATTGAAAATTAAAAATTTTTTATTATAAACAAATATGAATCGTGAGACCGTCAATAAGATGCGTGTGCTGTTTTACAGAAATTTGCAATAATTCTTAATGCTAATATTATTAACATTAGAGAACAATGAAACGGTTAAAGGGTAATGATTAAATAAAAAAAAATTAAAGAAAAATCAATCAAAAATTATTTATAAAGCTATCGCTATTTCGATAATTTAATATATTTGCATTGTATTATGTTATATCGCTGCAAAAATTTAATTATTTTATAAAGAATTTTTTATTGTAAAAAATGTTTCTGTCATATTATGATTTTTTACTAATAAGAGTAATCACTAATAGATTATAATAAAAAATGGAAATAAATAGCATCTTAAAATTATAACGAATACCGAATTACGGTGTAAAAATGATATTTCGCGGAATAATGTACATAAAAATCTAAAGTACATAAGATTCCGTCATTCACGTAAACAGGAAGATACAAATCCAGATAATAAAGACATAATATAGGTGTGAAATACAAGCACATAGTGACTCAGAATCGATAACTGTTTCACGTTGTTTTTGCGTTTATGGAATTTTCTGGAAATTAATAGCGTTATTTAAATCAAATATTTTATTTCAGAAAGCTTGCCAAATATATGTAAATATATGTATGTAAATCCAATATAAAATTTTCTTTAAAGAAAAGCTTGCTGAAGATTTGTTCTTTACCTTCCGTTAAACTTATATAAACTTCTCAATCTCAATTAAGAGATAACACACTTGATATCTCGTCAAACCTGTTTATTTATCATAATATTAAGTATAGTATAAAATGGCTAAAAAAAGTAACTTTTTTTTTTTGTAAAAACGACTTTCTTCAATTAGAATTTTTACTTTTAGACAAAACTGTACAAAATAAAAAATTTATTAATTGTAAAATAACATCTTCCTACATCGCGCAGGTCATTAATTTATCATTGTTTTATCGAAATAAATTAAATAAAGAACTGCAAAAATTGCATATATGGCAGTTAATAATTTCAAAAGTAAAATAAATTAGAAATAATCTAAAGACATGTAAAATTGGTACAGATTTCAAAAGTTTTTCCAAGAGACTTGAGATATAAATTGTTGATTATTAAATAATTTATAATAATTTTTTTCATATATTCTTATTTCAATTATACTAAGAGTTAAAAATATAAAAAAATTAAATCTTACACAAATAATAAGCCGATGTTTAAAAAAAAAGGTATTACTTAGCACAATTTAATTACTAATATTATAGATTTCTAAGAATAGTTTTTAATTTAATATACAAAACTATTCAACTCCTCTGAAACAAAGTATGACATTCAGGAATATAGATTCTTTTGCGAAGCGATCTACCGAATCACGTAAGCTAAAAATAGCCATACCATAGGAACGATTTGCGCGTAGTAGGATCCGTGCAAAGAGTATCGCGTTTCGTAGTAAAGGCAACATTCTAAGAGAAACATACGGTCATAATATAGGGCTGTGACAAAATGTGCTCAGGGCATTAAAAGATCACGACGCGCGAGAAGATCTATAGTAGGTATCACGGAAATTGCACACTTTCCCCGAAGAGTGAGGCTTATGAGTCAAACAGGAACCATAGCTGCCAAACAATGGCTATCATGTAATAGATATCTAATTAGATTTAATTATTACTCTACAGGCTATTATATACAAATGAAATTATTGTAAATTATTTAAATAAAATTGCTTACTATAGCAAGATTGTAATGTAACAATGTAACAACTAAGAAAGTGGCTTGCGTATATAAAGCATATTGGGTGTTCACTCCATGTATAATCTTCAGTTATAATTAGAAGACATGTGATAGACATAAGGTAATGTCATAATTTCATATGGCTGTTACGTAAAAAAGAATTTAAACGTATATTCAATACAAGAGATGAAATGTACAAAGTAAATAAAATGAATTTTTTAAGAAACGTTTATATATTTCTACTTTAAATATCAAAATATTTTTTTTATTTACCTTTATGTCTTAAAAACTTGCTGTAGTAAAAACAGCTTACTCGAGATAAATTAACGAAAGATTGAAAAGCAAACTATAGTGCAAATACAAGTAGATTATTTTCGAATGACATAATATTCAAGCGATTTTTTTACTTAAGAAAAACAAATCGAACTTATTATTTTTCTCTTATATTGCGTAAAAGCAAAACGTTAATGCCAGGGGAGTGCCAGGCTCGAGAAAAATAGAACTTCTTATCTGATTCTATTACTGTCATAACACATTATATTTATTAATTTTAAATAACAACTTTGCTTCTTTGAAATTAATTTTAATAGAGTTCTGTTTCTTTTAATAAATTAATTTTTATATAATTATTTAGTTATTTGTAAACTATCATTAATACTCTAGCAGCATTTAAATTAATTAATTACGTTGCGTACATTATAAAGAGCAAAAATATCTAAATCATAATTCTGTTGAATTATCATTTCAAGAAATTTTTCGACTTGGCAATTGAATTCTCTTTAACATGCCTGAGCAGCGGATGCAGAAGACAACTGTCGGCTTTTCGACTCTACCCCTGTGTGTATCCGACATCGTTATATTAAGCACTACCCTTACACCAGGTTTAACTACTCCGGATACGGATTTCTCGGAATCTTGCAGTTCTACTAGGGACACGCGTGTCGGATGACGTTAAAGGATCTCAAAGATGAGTGCAAGATGCGCGTTATGCGATAACACAGCATTAAGTGTGAATTCGTCCACTGTAGCAATTACGCATCACGTGGCATAATATGATTCATTTATGTGCACGTATTCAGATTGTGAAATGATTCACTTTAAATTTAAGGCAAAGAATCATACAATCTGTCGTAATTTAATTTCAATTTCTTCAAAATCAATATCTTTTGCTACATTGGAAGAAAAATATAGTTACTTTTGGACCCCAATCACAATTTTATAGTGTTCCTAATGATAATTATGGTTAACATAATGATGCATATAGTTAAGTTGATCATATTTCGTGTTAAAAATATTATAAAATTATGGTTGGGTCTAAAAGCAACTACATTTTTCTCTCAGTGTACGAGCTATTGTATACCAACAAAAATGTATTAAAAAATTATTTATAAAAATTGTATAAAAAATATTACTATTAATTAGACATCAATGTATTAAAGAAAGAATATCTTATTTAGATAAATTCAAACGACTCAATCTTATTTTACTTAATACTCGTACATATATCTAATTTTATTTTGAAATTTTGCATGTTTTCTATATCGTTTAGAATTTATAATTTTAGAATTGATAACAATAATGATTAAAGATAAGAAGTCAAATACGTTGGAAAAATATGCGATATATTAAAATATTGCGAGTTTAAAAAAATGTTTAGCGATGTTTAAAATGTTTAAAAAAATGAGTAGCGATTTATAATATTTTTTTAACAAATAGAATCTAGACAAAGACATCGCTTGTAAGTACACAGGAAGTAGTTGAAAAGGCACACCATCAATTGCCATCATCTGACAACATAGTGGATGTAACAGATAATCGATATAAAGTGTATAACAGTCATGTGCAGCAGCCATATGGACCGAAATGTGCACATGCCTCAATTTCTGATATTAATAATTAGAACATTATTATAAACAGATTTATAGACTATTTTAATAAGTAATTTACGTTAATTTCTTTATTTTCTTTTTTAAGTTACAAAACTCTAATAACGGAAATCCTATAGAAAAGTGAAAGATAAAAAAATTAGAAAAAATATTAAGCTAAAATCTGATCTAAATTCATCATAATTCAATAACATCGGTATAATTAATATTAAATAATTTCTATATAATTAAAATAATTATAATTAGCAATATTACTGGCAAGTAAAATGCACAGTATCGGTGTTAGTTCTTTCACTTTTCTACCAAGTTATCTCGTCGGTAAACGTTTTATTACAATATTGGAATGTTTATTTAATAAATAACAAGAAATGATAAATTTTCATGCGAGATAACTTTTGCTTGGTTACTATACATGTAACTATCATGTAGGTGTCAGCAGTGCAAAGTTTCCTCAATTAACGGTTCGTTAAACGAATTGACCGAGCAGTTAAATAATTAGCTAGATCCTGTCAGTAGGACTTTATTTACAATACGATGTCACGACTGTATACTCGCATGAATAAGTGTCTGTGAAGTTGGTATAACATTTTATTTTCGATTCTTTTTGTATAAAAAATGTAGAATTTTTTAAAATATTAAATATAAATTATCAAACTATCAAATATAAAGAAGCAAAAGAGAAAATGCCTGTCCGTGCATGAAAACATGTATTTAAAATAAATGGATAAATAACAAGCGATAATCGATATCTACTTATTGGCTCTCTTGCTCTTTGTGGTTTATATTTGATAGTTAATTTCGGAGCCTTCTCAATATTTACTTTTTTAAATATTTATCAAGAACTGTAGAATTAAAAATGCTACTGTAACTGTAATTGTCTTGTAAAAATTAATAAAATGTGACAACTTAACAGACACTACGAATAAGATACTATCTGCTACTTGCATTATAACAATTTCTCATTTTTATTCAATCATTACTTGACCTCAGGGTGTCGAAACGAAGAGGTCTTTTCGGAGTCATTGCAAGATATCGAAGGAATACTTAAAGAGGCCACAAGTATGTAGATTAATACGATGTATCTCTTCTTTCATGCATATGCGATACAACAGTGACCGACAAGTTCCTCTGCTTACGCGGTAGGAAAAAAATTATTACATTTCAAATGTGTGGTAAAAATACACCTATGATTTCTCATGTGGCCAATAATAATCAAATAATTATAATATATTGATAATTATATTGTTAATCATAAAATATATCAAATAACTTTAAAAATATATTTTCCGTGTATTCGGTATCAGGTTCTAAGAGGTATTATTACTTTCTATCAAAGACTATGCAAGTATATTAAAATAAACGTTAACTAAATACGCGATAAAGAGCACAAAGAAGGTAAATTAGATCTTACCATTAACCTGTATTAACCCTTTTAATGCCGATAATGCACTCGACAATGAAAGTAATATCTGTTTTTGACAGTGAAAATATGGTATCCTAAATATCTTTTTCTAGAGCGATGAATTGTCGAAAAATTTTAAAAATTTAATTTTTTCAATAAAAGAAATAAATCGTTCACAAATATATTAATTAAATATTTATACACATAATCTCGTTATTAAAAATTAACATTAAAAATCTCTGTGCAAATACTGAATCTAAGTTATACATTTTCATAATTTAACGATGAAATCGTCAATTTAATAAAATTTCATTATCTATTATAAATTGCTCAAGTTTCTTCTTTCATTTTCAATTCTCAAAATTTTATGACTAGATTTATATTTGAAATATGAGACTAATAAAAATATTAATAAGATAATCGGACGTTTAAATCATAAACAATCAGGCTTCATTGTATGAGCCCATCATAATAAACAAATAAATTGACTATTGGAATGGATGTAGATACACGAGCATATTTTACATCAGCCACAATGATTATTTGGCAATCCCCAGAGGAATCAAAATTTTTAGATGAATTTCAACTCTTCATGAAAAATCAACTATAATCCCTGCCTATGATCAACAATAGGATTTCTTTTTTTTATTTACTCTTGGAGGATTAATTGGAATCAGAAGCAATTATTGCCGATTTAAATAATACCGAGATTCATTGCGCTGTCTGATTTCGAAAATCAAAAGAATAAATCGGTAAACTGTTAACGATCAACTACATGTACGAAACTCACTTCCGGTAAGAATTATAAGGACCCCAGGCGCCAATCCTCGTGGACGGCACATTCTGACTCTGGATGGAGTATCTGCAGCCACCGAGAAGCATTCCGCAGCAATTCGGCAACAATCACGAGGCAAAGACACGTGATCTGTTCACGAACGTCACTAAATTCTCGGCACTACACCACGGTATCGTTCGAACTCTCCCTCTCCCCCCCCCCAAAAAAAAAGTCTTGAAAACGAGACGCGCACCACCGATCAACTCTCCGCGAAAAATACAATGAACTACCTATGGATTTCCGGTTCGCCCAGCGGGAGAAACAAAACGCAGCGGACAGCTTCAAAGCTTTTTTTTTAGTATTCTAAGAAAACGTTAACGCCTTTTTTTTACGCCTTAAAAGAAAAACCACAAACGACGCGGGACACGACAGTGTTCCTCGAGAGGGGAAATCAGGTCCTCGTGGACCACGACGACAACCTTCCGCGACTGATCGTCGAAATTGCACTCACGTCTCTGCGTAAACGAGACATACCCCCCCCCCTCTCACCCCCTTCGCCGCGTGAGGGTCGAGAGCGGAGAGTCTGGGATCGCTGTGCTCGAGGGCGGCGGCGTTAGCGCGAACGTAGTATGCTCCACCGCGCAGCTGGACCGATCAATGGAATCAGCTCTCGCGCGAGATGACGCATCGGACAATTCTCCACGGTCGTTCGCGGGTCTCGCGGCGTTATCGTGTCTCGCAAGAGCGAGATGCTCGCGGTCGATGTCACTCGTCGACGCGACGATTCCGCGACGGACCGCGGATCGATCTCACGCGGAAGGGACGAAGTCGCCCTTCTCCACGTCCAAGACGCGACGCGAGGTCCCGCTTATCTTATCTCGTGAATGATGGCCGCGCTAAATGCGATCTAAAGTCAGTCGGCCCGATTCCGCGAGCGGTCGCGAGTCCTCCGACGAGCACGAGGATCGTGTTTCGAGACGTCACTCGCATATCGCGCAACGCACCGAAAACGACTGACGGCGGGCAACACGAGTCGGGCAGAAATAGAGGGATGGAAGCGGCGGCGGCGGCGGCGGCGGCGGCGGCGGCGGCGACGCGGGAGACAACAGGCGGAGACGCGAGGGATGCGCCGTGGAATATCCCAGAGGGGAGAGAAGCAAGGGGGCGAGGCTGTGTCAGCATCTCTCCTCCGGTGGCGAGACTCGAGAAAATGCAAAGTTTTTAACGAGGAATTTGGAAACTCGAAGAATGTAGGGAGGGGGGGGGATCTCTCTCAAGTAGGGGAAGGGGCTGTACCTTGGAACAATTTGAAGTTTTTAATTTTTCTGAACCATTTTGATTAAAAAAATTCTGAGCCATAACTTTGGTTTAAAAATTTTGAAAAAAATCCCAATTTTTTACTACCATCTCGTAAGAGAATACAGCAAGTCTCGGCAAGTCTTAAAAATTGAAAATTTTGTTTCAAGGTACAGCAACTTGCTCCTTTTGTACTCTGGAACGCCCATGAAAAATTATAATTTAAAGAAAAAGTAAATCTTTTCAGGAAAATATATTTTATTAAATTTATCTTCTTGTATATAAAAATAACGCTCAGCTTTTTATAATTATTTCCTTCAGCTTCTTTAAATAAAATGTGATTTTTAAATATTTAATTTTTTTAATGTTTTTTTATTCCAGATATATTTAAATACATTATAATTTTGCAAATGTATTTTAATAACCAGCGATACTGTTTAGTTTAGATAATATTCATTTTATAGATAATCGAGACTTTTTTCGACAACAGTTTTTCAAGAACGTTCGAAATGTGCAGAATTTTAATTATTTTTTACAGAGACTCAAATTATAAAATCAATTTCAATTTGTTCGATCAGTGATTAGACGGATACTCGCAAATGTCAGTCAAGAATATGATTTTTGTATTTATTACGAGTCTCCTGGCTTTCTCGTCTTCTCCGTTATCGACGAACGTGTAAGTCAGCGCGCGATAGCCAATGTAAACGCCGCTACACTGTCAGATCAAAGAGCGGAAGGGAAAAAGGGAATCCACGAGAGAGCGACGCACACATACATCGGAGAAAAGGGGAGAAACAGCGCGGGAGTACGGATGTGCGAGAGGAGGAGATGCGAAGGGCGGACTAACAGTGAATGACAGAAGCAGAAAACGGGGAGTACGGAAGGTCGTAAAAACACGAAAACGAATCTAACGCCGATCGAGGACTCAGGGCTTCTCAGCCGAATAATTATGACGATCGCAATTTAATTGCTACTCTCTCGTCGAAAGACGAGAATAAAACGCTGTAAAGGATGTCGCGTCAGCCCTTTTTTTTCAGATACAAAAGATTCTTAAAATTTCAATCTCGCTTGTTGCTGAGATTTCTCGCGAGATATTTAATTACGAGAATTTTAATACTGCGAGTGCATCCAAGAGTTTTTTCTCTTGTTAGACTTTTAGCGCTCGACTTCGATCATGTCCCGGATTAACTTAATCGGTGATTAATTTATCAACTGATATTTGTATTATTTCGTCAACACGTGGATAGAGCTGTTTATCTTTAAGATTAGATTAAGGACGACGAATTGTATAACTAGAAATTTCGTAGTAAACAGTTTTGTCGGTTCGATCGGTCTTTTAATTCAGTTGGTCCGATCGAAGTCGTCCTTGTGCCTGCTTTTGAGATCTACGTAGAGTACAAACGAGAGATTGATAACCGCTGAGATATGTAAGATGATCCTTAACCCCGCTGGGAGATAACCACTGTTAAATGCAAACAGTGAGTGAATTCACGATTTATTGTGGAGTACATATTACGTGATATGACGACGTCGCCCGCATATCATTTACTTTCTCATATCCATTTCAAGATTTTTTTCGGAGAGCGTAATGTCCATTTCTACCAGTGTAGATTAACTTTAATATCGGTTTAACTTACTTTTTATTATTCTTCAAGGGACAATTTTTCAATAATGACAAACTACAGTTTAATAAAACATTCCTTGATTCATAAATCTTGTTTTATATATTTGTTTTTCCATTGTTCGTGTATTGAAAAACAATCAAATGTATCAGAACAGAGTTAAAGTATTATTGAAAAACCAGTCCTAATTCTTAAAACTAAAAACAAGATGAAAAGTAAGTTGAACCAAAACTAAAATCAACTTACTGCACTAGTAAAAATAGACATTCCTGCTTTACGCTGTCCTGTGAAAAGAATTCTGTTTCTCAAGTAATCTCTATAGCATCATCTACGATAAGTAGTAAGTAAATTAATCAATAATTGATAAGTCGCCTTACAGTTTAACCGATCATAGCACGGAGGTTTTACAAGTCCGATATTTAATAAAACACATGTTTTTCGTAATAAAGTTACAAACTTAATTCATCGTTTGAAATTTGAAAGTCTAAATAAATTTTTTTTAAACATTTTTAAAAGATATAAATTGATTTTTTTATATCATGGTACCTCAAAATCCCCCATGCATCAACTTTGTTACAAAACTGTTGGGTTAAAAAGATTGATACTGATCAACTTTCTTATTATTTACATTTTATTGCTTATCTTGAATACGAGAAAATTTCTTGTAACTCCACTCGTACAAGATAAAAAAAAAGGATTTCAAAAACGAAAGAAAGACAAAGAAAATTTATAGAAAAATAACGTAACGGCCCAAAAAACCGATAGATCCGTTAACGTCGTTTAAGCAAAAGTCTAGTGTTCTATAAAAAATACGAGTGCGGAACGAATGGCTTCACTTATTATCGTAATTCACGCGAGTAGCGAATCGGATCTCCGGTGTGTCTTGACAGGAACGACGACGCACGGGGGTAACGTATATATTCAGCGAGAGGCAGAAATATATGTCTATTTATATTTACAAACGCAGGGGTCCACGTGCGTGGGGAAAGCGGGGAAGGGAGAGAGAGGGGGGAGCAGAGCACGGGATCATCGGACTGGCGAAATTTGCTACTCACGTGTCGAACTCCATTGTCGGTACGAGCGTCTCCTCGAAGTCCGTCATCGTTCCGGCAGACTCACCGCATCTCCTCGCGTATATCCCACGCGTCGGAACGCGAAACACACGTCGTCGCCGTTACTTTTCAAAACGATGCTTCGCCAGGCAGCCGCGCCATTTGTCGCGGCGCTTTCGGCTTTGCCAACAGTCCAGGCGTCTACTCGCCGTCGCGGGGATTTCAGGTCTGCCAACCAACTGAAATATCACTGCAATAGTCACTGTCGATACAGGGTGTCTCAGAACATCCTTTACCATGAAGAGATATAGAACAAATTGTAAAGGTACCAAAAATAAATATACCGATTCGTCATTTTTGGTCACGTGACATCTTTTGACGCTGAAAATGAGCGTCGAGCGTCAGCGTGAAAAGGTACCTTAATCAACAGAAGAATCCCATATCGTGTTGCGAAATTTGCAATTTCAATAATTTCAATAATTTACAATAATCGAGATATATTAAATGTTAAAGTCAATGTATGAAATATTGGTAATTGTACAGTTTAGCTCCCTGACCTTAAAGATCTATGAAATTAGGTTCTTTTAATTTTTGCATGAAATGAAAGAATCTGACAAAAATAAGTGTTAATTGCCCCGCGAAGCAGAATATTAATCATTAAAGTTGACGATTTTTAGGGTAGGTTGATATAACAAGTTTCCTATAAATCTAAATAGTCGTCTTTACTCTAACTTTAACGATTAATATTTCGCTTTGCGAGAAAAAGCGACATTTTTTTCTGTCAGATTTTTTCATCTCGTGCAAAAACGCATCGAAAAAGCCTAATTTCATAGATTTTTAAGGTAAGAAAGCTAAACTGTATAATTATCAAAATATTTATTTTGTTTATAATGTATTGGTCCAATCATTAAAAATATTCAAATCTGACTTCGTAATCGTAATTCATGACCTCAAAAACCCGTATAAACACTTTATCTTCGAAATTAGAATTTTTTTATTTTTTTTTCCCTTGAAGGCCGGAAAGTCACTATAGTGGTTCAAGCCTTGACAAGAACTTTGTATAATGCGTGGTCTACAATAGCAGTAAAACCCATTTTACAATAATCGCAAGTTGTCAGTTGCTTTTTGTGACAACCAATAACCGTCAAGCTCCATATGTAAAACTCAACGCTCGCTGGCAGTTGCAATAGGCAACTCGCGACTTGCGACTATTGTAGAAGACCTTTTTTTTTTAATCACGAAGATGGAATGCATTACGCACGACCCCCGCCAGTAAACTTGGCGGGAAGTGTGGGACTCCCGGGTTTGGAGGACAGGAGCGATTTCCTGATCTTTGCGTGCAAGGCCCGGTATACCCACTAAACCACCTCCGGGTGTCCATCCCTGCGCTTAATGTGTGTGCCCCGGGAAAACTGCCTCTGCATTGCTCTCCGGGACACCCACGCGCCATCGCCTGACTCGGTGAGTCTCCTGCTTGACTGAGCGGAGGGGACACCATCACCTCCGCCAAGTGCTCTCCGATGCTGATGACGGCACCTCAGCCACGATGTTGTCGTGTCGCTCGCTCCTTCTCTGTCTGCTTGTGATTATCCGGCAGGTCCGATTACCCTTTAAGTCGCCTCTTACGACAGGCAAGGAATGCCCTAGGCCTATTCTACCCCGGAACACTATACGGGGGATTGTAGAAGACCCCTAGCAAATTGGATCGACTTTTGAAAATATCCGTCATATTGGATCCGCCATTTTGAATTTAAAAAACTGACTTCTGATTCGTATTCAGCGACCCCAAAAACCTTTACGTACCAATTAAGTTATGAAAATCCACACATTTTAGTTTCGTATTTCAAATTGCAGTTACACTTATCTGCCATTTTTGAAAACTGCCACACGGCATGAAAAAATAAATAAAATTTGCTGTAATTTAAGCCCAGAGAAATTTTTTTTAACAAAAATGTATAATGGGCAGGGGGGTATAACATTGAGAAAGAATATATATTACATTTTTGTAATAAACAGAAGCTTCATATAGCAATAATAATGATGCTAGAACAATTTTTTAAAAAATCATTGATCTTATAGTGCCAAAGTACAAAGGTGTGACCAAAGTGCAGTATACATAAAAAGAAGCACAATTAAACGCGTAAATCGCGCACATTTTATGCATATTTACTATAATATTGAAAATTTATAATATATGTACATTCACTTTAATCATGTAACGGACGAAATTGATCATGCGAACGAAGGGAAGTAAATGCAGTGCGTGATTGTATCCCGTGAATTTTTTGTGATAAAATAGACGTTTTGGAAATTTATAATGAATGCGAATTTCGACAATAATATAGATTAATTAAAGAATGTGTGCATTTTGTGATCTCGTGAAAGAGAGCTTACTTTCGTTAGAAGAAAGATGTATAAGATATTTACAAATGGTTTATAGCATTTTTCTTTCTTTCTTTTATTAAAAGAAGAGAAGAGGTATAGGGGAGAGCTCAGAGTTGCTGAATGCGTATCGGTTTCCTAAATCGTACTTCTTCAATATTTTATAGTTTCATTTAATATAAGCAACTTTTATTAACCAAAATATAAAATAAATGAGAAATGAATAATATAGACGAAAAATGAACATGTTATATCTTATTTTGTGCATATTATTAGCATTTTAAAAAATCAGGTACAGCTGATGTAAATTTTTATAAATTTTGATTACTTTATATAGCTGATAATAATGTAATCATGCCATTTTTCACATTTCTGAAAGAAGGTTTATTTTAAAATATCTTATATTCATAGTATACTTATATATATTTACAATTGTAAAAATTACATTAATATTTTTATAAAATCTATCTTGTTTCCTAAATCGTACCACTACAATAAAACTGAAAATTTGTAATAATAAAACTAATTAATATAAATGAAAATATGTATATTAATTGCAAGAATAAATTCAAGCAAGCATTTCATTTTGTTGTCCTAATCTTTTCATTGCTTATTAATTTTTTAATATTTTATTGGTAAATTATAATTAAAACTGATATTAGTTTATGATTCTTTTTCTTAATCTTATATTTTTAATTATTTTGATCCAAAAATTTAATACTTTTTGAGGAGATACGATTTAAGAGACATACAGATACCGGCGACCGGTTTGCTAAATCGTACCTTTTGCAGCATTTTACAAAAGAACTTCTAAACCATTAGTTCGTTATTAGTGAAAGATTTAACACGTAATAATAGGTGCCTTAAATATCGAATTACAATTTCCAACGTTTATTTGCATTCCAAAAAGTACCAAATGCAAAATATAACGAAAAATAGCTTAAGTGGTACACATTTGTAAACTCCCCCCTACTTCGAAGCAATTCTAGCATCAAGTTCACACTTATGATACATTAATACATTATTAAATAAATATACCTCTAAGTTAAAAGCACTATAAATGTACAGAGAGAATAGCACTTTAGAATAAGCACTTTAGTGACGCGTCTTTATTCATATTTATTCACACTTTTAAGATTGGCGGTATAAATGTGCCGCTAAGGTGAGTTGAAAATATCCCAGTAAACACAGTTATAACTATTATATAACTATTATATACAATGTAACCGGATGTAACAAGTAATACTGGGATGGGCCAAAACCTTTTATGACTTACTTATTATATATATATAATACATAAGCACATAATATTACAGTAATATCGCAGAAATATTGTTTTCCCATAATAATATTACAGTGAAATATAGTATGAATATTACTGTAATATTAAAAAAATATTGATACAATATTAAAATATCCGCCTTTATTAATCACAGTAATATTATAATGATATATCACAAATATATTACTGTAATATTTATTGTTGTTTATTGTCATGTTTCATTGAGATGAACGTATACGTATTCTTCAATAAAAATAAAATACGTATTCTTCAGTAAAAATTAAAGACAAAATCATAGTAAGTAAATTTGTAATATAACTTTTATCACTTTTGCTTATTTTTTATTATGTGGCGGTTATACCGTCACATACCTAAGAAACATAAAGGTAGCAAAACAATAACGCGCAGGGACTTAGTTCGTTATTTTCGAAACGTCGAAAAACATATTTTGCTAATTGGTAGGCAAACACGCGTCAAAAGAAAGCGAGGAAATAAATAGAGACGCGCGGCCGAGAGCGGGGCCTTTTTCCTGCGGACCGTCTCCGCGAACGTAAGATTTTTTTTCTGTGACTCGATCGGACTTTGGCTGTATAATCGCGAATAAAGACTGTCATTATCAAACGGAGTCGTTCATTCGTGACTACCTATCCCGCGCATTCCTCCCGCGACGCAACATATCCCGCACATAACTAAAATTATAATGTCTAATTATTTATTATAGACTGGAAATTATAATTTATATATATGTTCTACTATTCTAATAAATTATAATAAATTTTTTACTTATTAATAATAATTTTTTGTTATTTTAGAAAAGATATATACGGCAACATTTCAGACTTTTCAAATTGTTAGCTCTGAAACAGATTTCTCATTTCTCTAAGTTATATATTTATTAAAATGTCATCCTCCAGTGAAGAAACAAACAGAAAAATTATAGAGACGAATTACACGAATAGACACAAACGTCGTTTAGTACATAAACAAAGCTTATACGAATTTAAAAAGATATATAAAAAGATTAAACGAAATAATGATGATTTTACAAGTAATGATAACCAAATGGATTCACATATTGATACGGAGAATACTGTCACTTTACAACAATGTAACAATACTAATAATGTCATTAATGTACAAATAGAAAATGAATCAGAAAAAGAAGAAATTGCTAATAACAGTAATACAAGGACAGAATTAGAAATACAATTAGGAAACAAAGAAAATGTAAGTATAAATAATAAAAAAATTAAAAATTGTATAAACTTAAAATTACAATAATTATACTAAAATGTCAAAAATTATTTATTAAAGTTTAACGTTTGTAATTAAAACTATGTTAAATTAAATAATTCTAACAAGAATTAGATAATTAACAATAAGCTTAAAACGGTCTGAGTAAATCTTTTGTGTCAAATGATATATTCGTGTGACTTTCATACATTTAACCTAGCCAATTACGTTTTCTTATAATTAAATAATCATTTTAATTATTATCGATACAATATATATATTATTAAAATTTCTTGTCCCCCAAACCTATTTTCCGCCACTAGTGTAAAGGATACTTATGTTGTAAAAAATATTATCTTGACTAAAGTAATATTTTTTGCAACATGTTCTTTACACTATAGTGATGGGAAAAATATATGGAGAAGGAGATTTTTAAAGACACATGTATCAATAATAATGAAATTGTTTATCAATTTAATTATATAAGTGTACTATTCTAAATTTAACCTGAGACTAGCGTTTTAAAGTTCGAAAGTAACAGCGTGTAGTTGACTAGGCTAAATGTATGAAATTCATACGAATATATAGGTGGTACAAAAGATTCAGCTAGACCGTTTTAAGTTTATTATGAATTCTTGTTAAATTCATGTATATATATATATATATTGTATATACATATATATATGTATATACATATGGTCGAAAGTTATTATATGTAAAATGACTCTCTCATTCTGTTATTATATTTTTAAATTATTATCTGTCTACATTCAAATTTTTAATTAAACTTTTTTTCTTTTAGGATACTGAAAGTGCAATTAATATTCAAACAGATATTGAGAATACTGAAGCTGCAAATAATACCTCACATGAATTTGAGCAAAATAATTTTTATTCCGACATTAAAAAATGGGTTGTGCATCAAAAAATTAATCTAAATGCTGTAACTAGTTTATTACAAATATTAAGTAAAAGAACCAATATAAAATTTCCCCAAGATGGACGTACGTTTATGGCAACTCCAAAAGTTACAAATATTATTTCTATGGATAAAGGCTCATACTGTCATTTTGGTGTTGAACCAGCCATTTGTAAAATGATAGAAGATAGAATAAGTTCAAAAATTAATAACTTTACAATTAATTGGAGCCACCAATTGGAGCCTCTAGTGGGAAAGTAATTTGGCCTATTTTATGTTCCGATGCGCTTTTACCAAAAGTACGAATCATTGGCATATATTATGGTCAAAACGAACCTGCAGATTCGAATAAATTTCTTGAATCATTTGTAAAAGAACTGATACCATAATGGAGTAAATAATGGATTAAAATACAATGGAATATCTTATAAAATTAGATTATATGCTCTAGTATGTGATGCTCCAGCGAAGGCATTTGTCTTAAAAGTGAAGAATCATACTGGTTACAATAGTTGCACAAAATGTTTAATTCACGGCAACCGTATTAACGAAACCATTTGCTTTCCAATAGAAAATAATCATCCATTGTTGAGAGATGACGAAGTATTTCGAAATTTCGGTTATTCTGAAAATTATCAGACAGCTGAAACTGTTTTAATAAACATACCGTTTTTTGGACCAGTAACTAATGTAGTTCTTGATTACATGCATTTAGTGTGTTTAGGGGTAACAAGAAAATTATTATATTTATGGCTAACAGGACCATTAAATACACGTTTATCTAACTTAAAAGTACAACAAATTTCAAAAAAATTACTTTCTTTAAAAAAATATACACCATCTGATTTTCCAAGGAAAGCAAGATCGCTAGATTTTCTTAAATTATGGAAGGCCACTGAATTCAGGCAATTTCTGTTATATACAGTTCCTATAATTTTAAAAAATATATTGGATAAAAATGTTTATGAACATTTTTTAACACTGCATATTGCGATTCGTATTTTGGCCAGCAACGAATATAGTAAAAATCTTCAATTGCTTGAATATGCACAGAATCTTTTAAATATTTTTGTTCAATCTTTTTCTACAGTTTATGGAACTAAATACATTTCTCATAATGTTCACAACTTGCTACATTTACAATCTGAGGTAAAGAAATTCGGTGCTGTAGATGGTTTTAGTGCATTCCAATTTGAAAGTTACATTTATAGTTTAAAAAAATTAGTTCGAAAAGGAGACAAACCACTTCAACAAATTGCTAGAAGACTTAAAGAATTTGATTTTTCTATCAACTGCTCCGAAATACATAATAAAAAATTTCTTTTAAAATATCATACAGATGGTCCACTTAATCATGAACATGATTATAAAGAGCAATATAAAATACTGAATTTAGATTTATTTCATATAAATTGTGATGACAATAAAAACAACTGTGTTATACTAAAAGATAATACTATCGTTTGCGTTCTTAATATATGTAAAAGTCAAAATGATCAACTTTATATTGTAGGAAAAAGATTGTTATTTAATAAAAATTTATTTACTGTGCCATGCGAATCCCAACATCTGGGAATAATTACAGTTAAAGAAAAAAAAAATATTGAATCATGGCTGTGTGAAAACATATGCGCAAAAGCTTTCAAAATTCCAATTTATCAAAATAAATTTATCATTTTGCCAATACTACATACTACTGTATCATTTTCATAATAAACTGATTTTATAATAACGTTTTGTTTTATGAAATTTAATTTTTTATATATAATAGATATGACATCATACCTATTATTATCATACCTATTAAAAAATATTTTTTAATGTTATGATTTTTTAAATATATACTTTATACATTTTTTTATATATTTATAAAATTATAAGTAATAAATATATAAAAAATATATATTTTTTACGGTTTCAAGCTTACTACATGTATTGCAGATCTGGACTAAACCCTCACTTGATATTTAATGTGAGTCTCTAAATATCAATAAAATATTAAAACATTTAACATTATCTTACTACTTAGAATGTGATATATTGCTGCAATGTAACCTTAATATTTCAATATTATTTTTAAACATGTAATATATCAGTAATATTTTTGTAATATTTTACTGTAATATGTAATATTTCTGATATATTGCAATATTTTATATATTTCTGCGATATTACTGTAATATTACGTGCTATGTGAGTCATTTGTGCAAAGTTTTATCTGCTTGATATTTAGCAATATACCTATTAACGGAGTCGCAATTTGACTTCACTCTCAACTTCTCTTTAAAATATGAAACCAAACAGGTTTGCCGGTTTACAAATAGTTGTTATTTTGGGTTGGCCACACCTTCATGTTTTATTTACTTGTTTCTAAAGAGAAGTCAGATAGCTTGATCAAGCTTAGCTTTAGAAACAAGTAAATAAAACATGAAGGTGTGGCCAACCCAAAATAACAACTATTTGTAAACCGGCAAACCTGTTTGGTTTCATATTTTAAGGACGTTCATCGGCTACAATCGTAACCAAAAATTCAACGTACATTTGGCTGTCTCTCTGTAAAGCGCCATTCCTTTTTTAACTCCATAACTTTTAGAGTAGATTATATGTACCAATACAAATAACGCTGTATTTGTATACACTCACACAAGCTCATTTTAAGAGAAATAGAGATCTGGCAACGTTGTTATTATGTCGCATATGTGTGAAAATAGAAGCGCAAATATATAACCTTTTTTTTACATTTATATCTTGGTTGTCAAATTACGAAGTCTGAATACGCGCTATACGTTCCGCCTCTTACTTCTCACTCTGTCGTACTGCAGAGTTGCCGCGTCTCTATTGGCAAATCTAAAATCATTATATCATGATCGTAAGACACTCATGTCGTTAAGAGATTAAATCATACGTTGTTTTCTTGGGTGATCATCATCACGCTGGATGTATTCTTTTCTATTGCGTTGCGCGAATGATTTATTTCTCTCTTTGATGTATAAATCGGCATTCTCTATTTTTTAATCTAAATATATATATATATATATGTTCATTTTGAAAGTCAAACATATCTGACTTCTATATTCAGCGTTTCCCTACTCCGGTTCAGTTTCCCATATCAAAATTCAATAGTATGTAATTTATATTAACGCAATTAACATAATATTAATTCAGCAGCGCCAAGGTTACCATTCACCGAATTGCTAATCTTAATCAATAAAGATCAAGGATATCATTTACCACATTTTGGAAGTGTATTTAAATAATGTAAGCGTTATTTTATCCGAATTTATGTTTGTTTATAAATGACACGGCGCAAATTTAGCGTGTTTTTCTCGCCTCAGACGTCATAATTCAATATGACCAGCGAGAGTTCAAAAGCCTTAATAGAAGCTACATATACGTTATTTTTGGATAAAAATTTTAATATCTTTATTACATTTTTATCTTATTCTTTAATCCTTTCGATTTCGATTAAGGATATAAATGGTTAATTATTTTAATCTTTTTTAATCTTTGATTAAAGCTATAAAGAACATCGCATGTGTGATATATCACGATCGAAAGAATGAGAGGGAGAGGAGAGAAAAAGCGAGTGAGTGGGCGATTTAACATCAATCTAATAGCGAATTCGTGTGGTCGCAGTAGTGCGCATTAAGCCGTTGTACATAAATCGACGTAAGGATGGATGCATAATATAAATATAGAGACATGTTAAAAACCGAAATTTTTAATTCATTTTATAGTGCTATTATGCTATTTTTTTTTAAATATTTATTGGGCATTTTATTATTCACTTTCACATTCAGATTAGTTCAGTGTACAACGGCTGAGTGCGCACTAGTGCGACCTTCCGAATTCGCTATAAATCATCAAACCGGTTTGACGAACATGAATACAGAGCGAGAGAAAGATAGAAAATATTATGTAACGGTTCTCGTCTACTTTCCGAAGGTAATCATAACTGGACGAGCGCACACAGATGTGCTCAATCCCAGTGAGAAATGATAATCGATTCTTCCAACTTGATCGACATCAATTTGACCAACTATTTCTCATTGGGTTGTATCAGTGTTTACATTGGCAGCAATCCCCATCTATTCCCACTACCGCTGCTGAGTTATTGTCTGTTGATTAGCATTTCTAGCTATCTCTCTCATTGGAGATGGAGATGCCCATATTTGATGATGAATATATTAGGCGAATTTTCTATAAATTGAAGAACGCGACCGCGCCCGTAGCAGTTTTAGTGAAAGAAGTGAAACACTCGTCCGCAGTTAATTAAAAGATAAATAAAAAGTCTTACAAGAGTGTGTTATTGAACGTTAGGGTCATTAAGATTTTGAGTAGAGAAGTATAATAAAAGTCAACAAAACCCCTATTGTATATAATGTTGTCCAATGATATATTGATTTATCTGCTACCATTGTCGGTTGTGATTATTACAAGTTATGTTTTTTGGAAATGGTTCCAACAAATTGTTTTTATTAGAAAATTAGATTCTATGCCAGGACCAAAAACGTTTCCATTTATTGGCAGTTATCATGTGCTTTTGGATCGTGATGGTAAGAACACACAATATCAATATTTTTAAATTAAGACGTAAACTTAAAATTAAAAATTGGTATAAAAATCTATTAAAGATCTCACATAAAATTAATTATAATTAAAACTGTAATTAACTCTCCCTGTAAACAATGAATATCTATGGTGTTCGAATTCAAATATCTGCTTATAACATATAGATACTAATACAGTGAATTATTGGTAAAACATTTGTGTGTAGGACTAAACTGAATCGACAAGTTCTGTTCTGTATCATTTTGCAAATTTTCGCAATTGTTAAATTGTTAATTACTAAAAATTACCATATCTAACTTACTACCAAATGCAAGTGTATGGCGAGACAAGATCATTCGGCAGTCACACTGAGAAAAATATCCGACAGTTTTGATCGGAAAAAACCGTTCGAACATCTTATCCGATCGATTTTGAACGGATCTAAGACTATCCGATGAAGTGATGGATGCTTTTATCCGATGAAATGTAGTGTCCGATGAAATATGAACGGATAATGAGCCGCAAGTTATTTATCCGTTCAAATTGACATACAATATAATCGGACATTGCATTTGATCGGATAAAAATAGTATATTTTATCCGATCAAAGTATTCACTTAATCGGAAAAAAAACCGATCAAAGATGTCCGATCAGAAAAAATCCGATGTAATAATATCCGATCTAATGTAGTACTATATCCGATTAAAACATGTCGGAAATATTATGCGCATGCGCAGTTGCGCTTGTGCCGAAACGTACATGCACGAGCTTTGTTGTCTCGTGTCTCGGTCAGTCTCGGTCCTCGTGTATGTATCGTGCCTCGTGTATTATCATGTGCTTCCGTGCATCGAAGATGAACACATTAATTGTAAGATCTGTTCTTGAAGAACTTAATGTCGAACAAGAAGTGATTGAAATTCTCATTGATTAAGTTAGGTTAAGGTTAAGTTCAATCAGAAAATATCCGATCTAAAATATCCGTTTGTTATTCACCAAGAAGAATTTTAATCACTTCTTGTTCGACATTAAGTTCTTCAAGAACAGATCTTAATGTGTTCAACTTTGATGTACAGAGGCACGTAATACACGAGGCACGATATACGAGGAACGAGACACAAGACATCTTTGATCGGATATAATGTAATCGGACTTTCCGTTCAAAAAGTAACGAACGGATATTTTAGATCGGATATTTTCTGATCGGACATTTTTGATCGGTTTTTTTTTCCGATTAAAGTGATCGGTAATATCCGTTTGTTACCTTTTGATCGGATTTTCCGATCAATTATGATCGGACTTTTCTCTCAGTGCATGGTTGCTAAATACGCGGGGATAGTGTTGAGTATAATTTATTTCAAAAAAAAAATTTATTAGTTATTTAGAAATAGCAATGAGATTTTAACGATTTTTAATATTCTTTTATGTTACTTAGATAGCTGTCTGGTATCTATACATATCATGTCTCAAAGAGTCTATAAAAGTAAATCTAATACACAATACATAAAAAACATATTTTTTTAGTAGGTATTTTATAATGAAAAATATTTTAATTTTAACATAGGTATTTTATAACGAAAATACATATTTTAATGATAAAGCCAAAAATCAACATATTTCAGTGATTTTATAGCACATAAGATCATATTTTGGGGATTTTAGGCTTATACATCTGTAAAGATAAAACCAAATATTTACGCTTTAGTAATTTTTTTATTTTGTAAAAAAAATTAAACGATGACTGATATTATGATGCTTTGCAGAACATCGCATCGTCGCGTTGGGTTCAATGATTCTTTAGTATTCGTTTCTATACTTACAAAAGGCCTATTAATCCTAGTAATGATGGATTTTTATAAAAGTTACATATACAGGGAGTCCGTAAAGACCATAACAAACTTTAAAGGTAAATTCATGAGAGCATTTTAAGACAAAAATCTTAATACCAAAATACTCAGACTGTAATAGTTTTTGAATTAGAAGGATTTATAGTTAGCGAATGAGGTAGCCTAAAATTCGCGCGTTTAGGTGTGATACAATGCACAGTACTAGAGGTGAAACTGTCGCCCCTCTTGTGTACAATTTATTATTTTTCGATGGAGCGAGTGCCCAATATAAAAACAAAAAAAATTGTATATATTGAACAAATGATATATTGAACAAACGAAGCCAAAATGATTCAAGAGACTGTAAAATATCATTCATTCATTCCTCAACGAAACGGGAAAATCGAAGTTAAAATAACATCGTCTGTTACTACGTCGACTGTTAAAACTATCTACAAAGAATAAAAACATATACTTTATTCACTAATTTACATGTTCTGTATAATATTTACCATTTTACTCAACAATTAATCAGCCTAAACTGCACTGATCCTGTCTAGACAGACACAAGTCGCCGAGCACGAGCGTTCAGGTATATTGATATACCGCCTGTTGGGCATCGAGTGGCGGCGGCGCGGCGCTTCATTTTCAGTAATTTTTTAAAAATAGTGTCCATTCGATCTCCATTTTGAAAAAATTCATAATTTCTTTAAAATTGAAATGGGAATACGGTAATATTTTTTTTTCAATTATAAGTCGAGAAGTTGATAATGAAAAACGCAAATAAAAGTTATAAACAACCGAACAACAATTTATTTATTTAAAAAGTTAAATTTAAAAAATACCATCGTAAAGTACGTTTTAAGCCCTTTAAAATTCACTCCTTATTTGTCCGTTTCTGTCGAATTGATTCTGCAATAAAATACTTTGAATATTCCCACAATCAACGTTTTTTTCAATTTCTTGCAACTTTCAACCGCGCACAACTTCTCGAAAAAAAATCTCTAATTTTTTTCCAAAAATAGGAGTCTCATATTTTCGACCACAGAATATGTCTGCCAAATTTTAAAAAAATCGGAATCATCGAGGTAAATTTTTTATGAAAATCGTCCGATTTGACGTGGAATGCGAATATCACAAATGATACAAAATATTTTTGTTTATTTCGATTCCTCCTACTTTCTTACGAATGTTAATTTGATGAAATTTGACTCAAGTGCTTTGAGACACTCTGTATAAATAAAGAGATCAGAAATGACAAAAAATTATCTCATATTTATTACTTGACTTAAGATAAAATCATATGCATATATGAATATATATGTACAGTACCCTCCAGAAGTTTGGAAACACTTTATAAAAGTGTACAATTCTTTAAGGCCGATGGCAAGCACAATCGAGATAGCGACAAACGAACTATTGGATTCGTGGCATAAGGTAAAAATAAGGTTCATATTTTTCTTTTGTTTGTTTTGTTTGTTAATAAAAAATTGTTAAAAAAGTTTTTTTCATTTATTGTTTCTTGCAAAATCTAAAAATGTCATTAGATTCTACAGTAAAAATCATGAAGATTTTGTCCGAAACATTTTTTTGCAGAAGTTTTAGTTTAGCTAGAAAAAATTAAAGAAAAATAGTACCCTTCATAAGTTTGGAAACACTCAACGTTAAAATTTAATAAACAATTTCTAGTCTAAGATCTTATTAGTTAAGGTATATATGTATATGTACATTTTTTGTTTCTTTTAGTTAAATAAACATTTTCGAACCAAAATAAATCGATTTTATTATGTATTTTCTTTATATTGTACATTTCTATAGTGTTTCAAAATTTATGAAGGGTATTATTCTTTTTTAATTTTTTCTGGCTAAACTAAAGCTTCTGCAAAATAATGTTACGGACAAAATCTTCATGATTTTTACTGTAGAATCCAATGACATTTTTAGATTTTGCAAGAAACAATAAATGAAAAAAATTTTTTTAACAATTTTTTATTAACAAACAAAACAAACAAAAGAAAAATATGAACCTTATTTTTACCTTATGCCACGAATCCAATAGTTTGTTTGTCGCTATCTCGGTTGTGCTGGCCATCGGCCTTAATGAGTTAAAGAATTGTACACTTTTATCAAATGTTTCCAAACTTCTGGAAGGTACTGTATATACATATGAATATATGAATATACATATATGTATATATATATATATATATATATATGTATATATACTACTCAAAAAAAATAGGGAACGCTTTTTACATGCTAAAAAAATGGGTTGTTTTCAAACTGCTGTAACTCGGCGCAAAATTATCGTAGATACAAAATAAAAAAGGTGTTTTAAAGCTTAAAACTTCTTCTTTCAAACTCTTTTTGTGGTTTCTAATTATCTTCTTTCTTTACCAAACGGCAGAATGATGAAGCTCGATTCGTCAAAATAAAAATTTTTAACACGACTTTGCTGCGTTACATCTAACGTGCAAAAAAATCGTAAGAAATTTCTGTTTCCTGCGTCTTATAGCGGAATCTCTCCTCTTTAATTCGAGTCGTTGTTGATCGTTGTGCGATTTGTTTTGACCGAGTTAGCAAAGTTTGAAGAAGAAATGGTTATTTTGACTTTGGTCACTTATTACTCGTGAACAGATCAACGTATAGTACTCCGTGAAAAAGCAATAAAAAACTGGAAGTCAGCTCTTTCAAACGCTGTTATTGTTTTCTTCTTAACCTTACTTTTTCTGACAAAAAATTAAGTTCAAATATCATGTAAAAAATCACATATTTTATGTTTTTTCTTTAATTGAATATATTGCTATGAAAAAATATCCAATCAAATCACTAAAGCAGATTTTTGTAGTTCAAATATATCAGAATAAAAAACAATAATGTTTATCAGCTAAAATATTTTTATTCCATATGTCATTGCTCTTGAAATTGTCTCTATTGATAAAAACTAAAAAACTATCGATATTGCGTTAAAATTAAAACTTCAAGTATGAAAAATGCATATTTAATTTCTTGAGACGTTCTTTATTATATACTATGGTAAAGTAGATCGATTCTCTTAGTTTTCAACAATTTAGATTAGATCAACGATCAAAGTCAAAATGACCATTTCATTTTCAAAACTCAATAACTCGATAAAAAAAATCGCACCGCGATCAGCAACCACTCAAATTAAAAGGGAAAGATCCTGCTATAAGACGCAGACAAGAGAATTTCTTTACGATTTTTTTTCACGCCAGATGTAATGCAGCAAAATCATGTTAAAAATTTTTATTTTGACGGACCAAGATTCATCATTCTGCCGCTTTGTAAAGGATAAAGATAATTAAAATCTACAAAAAGAATTTAAAAGAAAAAGTTTCAAGCTTCAAAGTGCTTTTTGGACTTTGTCTCTGCGATGATTCATCGCCGAGTTACAGCGGTTTGAAAATAACCCAAATTCTTAGCATGCAAAAAGTGTTCTCTATATTTTTTTGAGTAGTGTATATATATATATATATATATGTATATATATATATATATGTATATATATATATATGTATATATTATATATATTATATACACATAAAATTATCATATGTACATAGTATATACATATGATAATTTTATGTGTATGTGTGTATACATATGTATATGTATATATATATATATATATATATATATATATACATACACACATACACATACATATATACATATGTTCATAAAAGGTTGAACACACTATGAATAGAGAATACGTGTTATACACAATTACATAATTTTTATATTTTTGTAACAATAATATATAAATAAGTAATCTTCTAAAAAAAACTCAAATGTATTAAAATTTTTAGAATTTATTAACATAACAATGAAGTTGACGGAAAGATACTCATCTCCATTTCAAATATGGTTGGCCAACACTTTAGTGATTGGAGTACACGATCCAGTTCTTGCAAATGTAAAGAAAAAATACATTACTATACATATATAATTTCTACTATATTTTAATAAGTAGCTTTAAACTAACATTATACTATTTCACATAAATTGAGGGCTTACAAAGAAGAGGGATGCAAGTCCATATAAAAATTGGTAATTTATTTTAGCAGGCTTTAAAATACAGTTCTTATTGTTCACTAAATCTATAAGTTTGTAAGTGTATTTATCTTTTTGTAATAAATACATAGAAATGTAAATTAACTTGCATTTCTCTTGAATAGAGGCTCTCAGTTATATGTTTACGTATATTCATGTATAAATCTCATAATTCAAGTCAATTAACCGTAATCAGTTTATAATTGATAAAATATACATACATATGTTAATTAGACAAATAAAATAAATAGGTACTATAAATATGCAGTGAAGTAAATTAATTATTGATAATGTTGTAGATTATCTCAACCAGCAAAGATTGTATAAACAAAAGTTTACTCTATAAATATACTCCGTTATTTGGGACGGGATTAGTCACCGCACCAGGTAAGATATACTTACAGTGGTATCTTCAGCTAGTAAAAGGTTGCAACACTTTTATTTTATGGTTTTTGGAAATTTAAAAATGTGAATTTTTTTAAATTCAAAACGATGAACTGTGCTATCTGGTATATGTAAATAGAATATTTATATAATATTTTAAAAAATAATTGTTAAACGTATGAATATATATTTATCATAAATATCATGTGCTGTCTCTGTGTTAATAAATTTTCTGTAGTATTCTGTAGTACTATGATACTTATTTCAGAACCTATGTGGAGTCGAATAAGAAGAATGTCTGCACCGGCATTTACATCAAGCATGTTAAAAAATTTCTTTAATATAATTACTGAACAATCTGTAATACTTACAGATAAATTGGAACAAAATTTGAACGAAAATGAAATTATACTTTTAGAATATCTATCAAATTGTACTTTTATAACAGCATGTGGTAAGATTACATAATTTGATACATTTAATAACTATTAAGATTTAGATTTAAAGATTAAGATATTAAATAATAAAACATTTTTTCTAAAAAGAGATAGATAATTTTTAATGTATTAACAACATAACACATTTTAAACTAATAAATTATACCAACGGTTAAAACTGCTTATTTTTAAAACTGTTGAAATTCTGCGAAATATTGAAAAGAATTTTTTAGTTTAAAATTTGTATTATAATATATTTTGATCGATTTTGGAAACTTTTATCTTTATAATACAATATACAAAAAACAATATGCTGTATTATCTCTTAAAATTACGTATCTTTGACACTCTGCGGTTCAATAAAATATTTTTCTTCGAAAATTTAACATTATTTTCTTGCTATTTTTTAGCCAAATATGACATCAAATGTTAATCAAATTTAAAAAGTAGTAATATAATTTTAAAGAACAAAATAATGTGTTTTGAACCGCAAAATAATGAAAATAAAACCTACTTGAATAATAGCCAAAACACATTATAAACCTTAATAAAGACACTTCTTCTGCAATGATTTTTCATCGAGATTCAATAATTTGAAAGTTAAGGATTGATGAATTTGAAATAAATGTTCTTTATTTTTTGTTGAGCATAGTATCTAATACAGTTTCAATATTTAATTAATTGTACATTAATAACTTTAATATTAATATTTTTTATGTATTAAATATTAAATTTTTTATATGTTGTTGCTGTAAAGATACCATGGTGGGCGTCAAGCTGGACCAAAATAAAAACAACCAATATCTAAAAATAGTTGAGAGGTATAAAAATTTTTTTAATTTTAAATGCACGCAATTAATGTCAATTATATAACACTAATACAATTAGGAATAAATATATTTAGATGAGATTTTTATAGTTCTCTGGAAAATCACGTTTGGATGAGTTAAAAAAGTAACTTAAAATTAATTTCGGTTATAAGTAAATTTAAAAATTACAATGTTACTAAAGAAACAATATCTTCTTCTTTCATACATAAAATTTAATAGTTATGAATAGCTAAACACGTTTGTATAATTTTATCCGATATATTTCTCAAAATTTCAGCTTTAAAATATTTCGTTAATATAAGTTGGATAAGGACTAACGAACCAAAGTAGATGTACATGCTATAGACATTATTGTATTAAATTAAAAGCATGCATACACAAACGTTTTACTCTGTAATGAGGTCTCTTCATTTGGATTTCATTTTCAAGTTTCTGAACAACAGAATCAAGTTTTTAATCCACAATAATGCAAAATTAGACAATAAAGATGTGTTAACCATCGAAGATAAAACTCCGTTCTTTATACAGGATGTCCGAAAAATCGCCTACTCCACTTTGGGAGGTGATTCGGGACCCTGTATATTAGTAATGACTCGGAAAAGTTTATAGGATTGACCAAAGATATAATAGCAAGGTGGCATATAAAATTCCAATAACCTTGAAAGGCATCATAAAAACCGGCAAAGATAAATTAGAGAAACTATCTCACTGTGATGTAGTGTATAAAATAAATTTCTCGAACTGCGATGCAACATACGTAGAAGATATAATTTTTTTCATTTTAATATACTGACAATCCTTTTTACTCCTTTTCCCTTTTTATTTTTTATTTTATACTTAGACTATATTAGAATTTAATTGACAGTTTATTAGACCGATCAGCCTGACACTATAATCCCAAATCATCTTTAAGTCAAAGAGAGACTCCACCTTCCTGTCTCGATACATAACAGTAGTTACATCGATTGCGAGATCACACGAAAATCAACACAACTATATCGCATATCGCATACAGGAATCAGCATAACAATTACACACAAAAACGGCGTAACTATATTGTATCGATCATTATCCTTTATATATTGGTAATTATAACGATTTTCTGTCACACCGAAGATGACCTTATTACAGATCAAAACGTTTGTGTATACATGTTTTTAATTTAATGCAATAATGTTTATAGCACGTACATCCAGCTTGGCTCGTTAGCCCTTATTTAACTTATATTAATTTTATTTATCGAACCTCAAAAAAATTATATATCCGTTTAAAATATTTCAGATTAAAAAATACTCTTTTGTGCAGAGTAAAGAATATACTATTATCTTTTGACATTATATTCAACCTCACTACCTTGGGTCGCAAACAGAAAAAGGATATGAATTTGATACATTCTTTTGTTAATGAGGTATATGATAAATATATTTAATAACATCCCTAATTTTTTTGTCTATTACATAAATTCTTATTATACAGATGATACAGCAGCGCAGACAGCAATTAAATAATTCAA
This sequence comes from Tetramorium bicarinatum, assembly GCA_928718305.1. Classification (NCBI taxonomy): domain Eukaryota; kingdom Metazoa; phylum Arthropoda; class Insecta; order Hymenoptera; family Formicidae; genus Tetramorium; species Tetramorium bicarinatum. The sequence goes on from OV788325.1 coordinate 23,622,779, forward strand.
ATACAATCAGGAATGAGAATAATTGTAAGTTTATCAATTTTACATAAAATTTTATTTTTACGTAAATGCAATGTTTGCAAAATGATAGCAAAATAAATTGTTTAAAGCTGTAGTTGAAATAATATTAAAATGCTGTTTTATTTTATATATGTACACACTTCTAGAAATTCGTTTCTTTCTAAATTTATTTTCCATTCTTATATAGAGAACGTACAGTTTAAGTTCAAAGTTTATCAGTAGAGCATTAAACTCAAATCTTTTAATATTTCATATTTTTCTCATTATATGATATAGATACAACGTTTTTCGATATCTTCGAGGAAGGACTTCGTAAAGAACATGATGAAATGAATAAAGATAAGAAGAAGGAAGATGATAAATTTATCACGGAAAAGAACATTCGCGATATTGTGCTAACAATGCTAATAGCGGTAAGTACAATATTTTATGATATTTATAAATAAATATATTAAAAATGTATTTATGTATATAGGGTAGTGAAACAATTAGTATTACAACGAATTTTGCTGTCTTCATGATAGCAAATTTCCCACAAATACAAGTATGTATATGTATGTATATATATGTATGTATATTTATTCTTGGATAATGAAAGTTGCTAGTTATATAAACGAAGCGTTATAAACAATAAAATTTTGAAATATAAAATAATTGAGTAATAAAAAAGGATATGTTTTCTTACTTACATTATATCGCACGTATTATGATAATGTGTAACATTGTTTTGATAGAATCATTACATTAGTACGAGTTAATTAAAATTAATAACCATGTACAAATATATTAAAAGTTTTTAAGTTTATGTCACAATATATGCAATGTTTTATTTAGATTGAAAATCTTAATAGAATTATAGAAATATTTAGATTGACATCTCATTAATAACGCTTCGATTATAACTAATTTTATCATTTAATTTTAATTGCAACTGATAAAAGATTTATAAAATATTACATTTATAAATAAATACTTAATATTATAAAAGGAAAAAATATATGAGGAAATGTTAGAAATTTATGGCACAGAAACTGTAAAATCTGCACCAATTAAACATAGCGATCTGCAATACATGCATTATTTGGAGGGTGTTATAAAGGAAACGATGAGAATATTCCCTCCTGTCCCTCTGATTGGACGGCAAACAACAAAACAGTTACAAATAGGTTCGTTTATTTTTTATAAACAATCTTAGATCCATATTGTGAATTCTTATTATTACTTACTTTTTTCTTACTTACTTTTCTAATTATTAATTAGTTTTGCATAAAAAATTATTATTTTTTATAAACAACATGAAAACATTGAAATTTCGAAATGTAGACATAAAGGCAACAATTTTCATGCAATTTTTACTTGATGTCGTATTAAAAAGACCTGTGTTAAAATTTTCTGTTAATAAAAGTATTTCCTGTTAATTCAATATCAATATTTTAAAAGTTACAGAAAAGTGATATTATTATTGTTATTATTATTATATCTGTATTAAAATTTAATAGTAAAACAAAGTTATTTTACTTTTCTGTATACAATATTGTTTTGTCAGTTACAAATATTAATTTTATACTACTAAAAAAAAAAAGAAACACTTTTTGTATGCTAAAAATTCGGACTATTTTCAAACCGCTGAAAGTCGGCGATGAATCATCGCAGAGACAAAATCCAAAAACGTTTTGAAACTTGATGTTTTTTCTTTTAAATTCTTTTTGCGGATTTCAATTATCTTTTGCCTTTGCAAAACGTCACAATAATGAATCTCGATCCGCCAAGATACCATTTTTTAATGCTACTTTGCTGCGTTATATCTGACGTAAAAAAGTTGTAGAGAATTTCTGCGTCTTATTTGTCTTCAAGGTTCGATAATTCGGTCAAAAAAACGCACAACGATCAACATCTCAAATTATAGAAATCCTGCTGTAAGACACAGATAACAGAAATTCTCTACGACATTTTCTACGTCAGATGTAACGCTTCAAAGTCGCATTATAAATTTTTATTTTAACAGATCAAGATTCATTATTGAGCCATTTTGTAAAGAAAAGAAACAATTGAAATTCGCAAAGAATTTGAAAACAAAATTTTCATGCTTCAAAATGCTTTTTGGATTTTGTCTTGCGATGATTCGTCGCCGAGTTAGGATGCGAAAAGTGTTCCCTATATTTTTTTAGTAGTGTAATTTTAAGTTGTATTATTTATTACTATTATGCTTTTAATGCATTAATCTTTTTTCGTATAATACATGTTGTTTTAGGAGAAATTATTTATCCAAAAGGCACAAATTTTATTATATCAATTCTCAAAATCCATCGAAACGAAAAATATTGGCCGAATCCGTTAATGTTTGACCCGAATAGATTTATTGGTAAAAGAAATGAGAAATTATTTTCTTACTTGCCATTTAGTACCGGACGAAGAGATTGTATAGGTAGGCATATATTTTAAAATATCATTATGTATATGATAAATTTCTAAATATCATGATAAAATTGATTTACATATAATTGATAAATTTGCAGGTCAGTCGTTTGGAATGATGGGTATGAAAATAATTTTAGCAACTTTAATACGAACGTTCATATTTAAAGTAAATAAAAGAATTGAAATAAATGATATAAAATTGAAATATGACATAGGTTTATCAGTTTATAAACCTTTAAAACTAAAAATTGAGAAAAGGCATTTGTAAAAGGACATTACAAATGTTAAAGAATATTTTTAAAATGTTAAATGTATTTATATATGTTATTTACTTATTATATATATATATTATACATGTATGTGTAAATATAATAATTATATTTTATATAATATTCTGCATGTTTTGCATCTGGTGACGGTTGACTTCAATATAATATGTATTTTTATGTGAAACACATATAGAATGTTATGTTAAAATATGATGAATAAATTTTTAAAGATCTTTTGCATTTAATCCTTAACAAACGAATGATTTAGTATTTTAACTCATGATTATAATTTATAATATGTCTAAAGGCTAATTTATAGAGGCCGTAAACTGTTAACTTATACCGAAGCTATGAAATTTTGACTAATCGCGTCACTCGATTCTGTTGTGCGTAACCACGCATTGGTCGTAATTTTATAGCTTTGGTATAAGTTAATAGTTTACGACCTCCATAAATCAGCCTTAACGTTGAATTGACGTGATTTTAACCAAGATGTCATTGCGTCGATATAAGTACTGACGAGATTAGGTGTTGATAGTAGGTCTGCTCTTTTTAGCTGAACTGGCAGCACTAGTTCAGAGGTTATCTTTCTCCTTCTAATACGGAGGGAAAAGGATAACCTCTGTACTATTGCAGCTAGTTCAGCTAAAAAGAACAGCCCTAGTATTTCGTCACCGAACGCACCCACAGTCGCGAGAATTTACCGAGAGTTGATGGTCTTTAAGTATGTATTTTATCGATGGTTGAAATTAACAACACCGGCGATGTGACAGTTGATGATATCGATTCTATGGCCAACTATATTTACCAACGGATTGTCACGTAGCGTTATTGCAGAAGACAATTTCATTAAAACGGACGCGACGGTGCGACAATCAGGTCTCGTTACAGCGATACTCTCATTGGAGTGAAAGATACTTGCGGCCTACGTGGAAAATTGTGGGCAATCGTAGGACTTCCACCGGACTTTCCGAAACTCCGGTCATTGCGCCAAGTCAGACTTCGTGGTATTTGCCATTTTTCAGTTGCGCCAAAACCTGATAGTCCTCCTTAATCGGATGAATAATAAGTTTTAAATTGCTACTGAAATCTCTCTTGGCATTTGGAGCAGCCTTTAGTATTTGCTCGAGATGGAGGATGGACAAGAGGAGGTTAGTCGTAGACGGTTTTTTTACTATTCAATATTAAATAATAGATCTTGATACGTGATTCTACTATTCACCCAGTCGACACAGAGTATCAGTAACTTTACATCTATATTACAGTTTCGCACTCAATAATGTAAATGTAATGTAACATTATATTACATTTACATTGTTGAGTGTGAAATTATAACATAGATATAATGCAATGTAACGTAATTGATGCTCTGTGTCAACTGAGCATCTATCAGATACAGAAATTGAAATTATATAAATCAATCATGTCTTAATTACTGTTTTAAGTTTTAAATCATACGCAATGTATAGGATTCTTCTGATTGATTATGACAAACTTAGAGTGAATCTTTCTTCATGAAAAACTTAGTTCTAAAATTATTTATTCAAATTCATTTATCTTATAACATCCAGAATGAATCCAGATTCATTTATCTATCTTTTAATATTAAATATTAAAATAATATTTCAATATCTAATTGATTAAATTTCAAATCTATTCTTGTTGCTTTGTGTGAAATAATTCTTAATTTTATTGTGATTCCAGTTGCAATTTGTGGTGGACGATGTGAGCAACATTATCAAGGAAGCGATTGAGGTATCAATAGGTGGCAATACATATCAGCATAATAAAGTTAACCAATGGACTTCGAACGTGGTAGAGGCATGTTTAGGCAATCTTACAAAATTACAGAAAGCTTACAAATATATTGGTATGTAAAACAGATTTCTTAACTTTATGAAAAAGATTTTATATTAACATTATCTTTTCTGTACAGAATATCTCAGAATATTTGGGACAATGTTCATATATAATTAGATTCGTTAACTATTACAAAAACTGTAAAAAAGGACTTTTCAACTTAATTTAGTGCTGTATCTGTACACGAGCATTGTTTTAAATATTCTTGGATACCCTCTGGATACTGTTCTGTTATGAAATAATGTTCTTTATTTAAATTTCACTTTTTTATAGTAAATTGAATTACATATTTGTAGTGACTTGTACAATCATGCAAAAAAATGGCGCTGGACTTCATACTGCGAGTTCGTGTTATTGGGATAATGCTACCGATGGCAGCTGCACGGTGCGCTGGGAAAATAAAACTATGTATTGCATTGTATCTGTTTTTGGACTGGCCTTGTAAATTTATCTATCTACGAAACACAAAATTATCCGCTTGAAAAAATTCAGTAATTTGACAATTATAAGATGCATAGTAAATACCATTTTCACAAATAAATTTTCTTTAAAATGATTTGACAAAACTTAATATTTTTGCACAAACTGCAGAAATTAGATAGAAAAGCACAAATGATTGTGCTGCTTAAAAGTAGTTATGCAATGCAATGATTAATATATGATATAAATAAAATCAGACATGTACACAAGGAGAAATTGTGCTAAAATATATTGAACTTTCTTATATTTACTTTTACAAAAAATAATTTTTTCTATCTACATTGTAGTTTCTACAAAAAATAAATGCAAGAAAAAATTTATTCTTAAATTATTGCACAAGACAATTGTGCACGTTATGTAAAATAAGATATCTAGATTAGCAAATAATTTAAAATATATACAAAACGTTTTGAAAGCTTGTATAATAAACTTGTGAAAAATATTTTTTTGTCATTCTGACATTTATTTCAAGTATTTAAATAAATTGAAGGACGAGTTTAAACAATAACGTTACTTATGTATATACACAAATTCTTGATTTATTTAATAACAAAGTAATTTTTATTTGATTATACATATAGTTATTTAATCATTTGCGAGGTATCTTAAAGTACTGTATCCAATGATATGAGAAGATGGAAGAAATCGAGATAAATAAAAAAGTTCTATATCTTTTTCGCAATAATAAAGTCAAATGAATGTTAGCGCATGGAGATAGGAGAGAAGCGCTCGAGCTACAGCATGGCTCACTGCTCAGTGTATCAAGCATTGGCTGACAACGCGCGGTGAGAGGAAGAACAAGTTGTTGCCGTGTTTACATCGCCACTCCTCCCTTTCGACGACAATCAATGCTCTTGATTCATTAATCTAACTTTAATAATTCGATAATTATTGCAAAATGGCAGACTTTGTTTATCTCGATTCTTCCTCATGAAGATTGAATACAGTGTTTTGAGACACCCTATAAAATAAACAAAATGTATAATAAACATATGATATTAATGTATAGCATTTTGTAAATTGTCTTTAATTTAAATATATTTAAATTAAATTTATTTAAATAAATTTATTTAAATATGAATAAGCAATTAGAATTAATAAGTATTGTTAAATTAGATATTATTTGCAATAATTATGTCATTAGAATGGAAATAAAATAAAAGCATTGATTTTGCCGTCAAAATAGAATAAATAGCCGTTATAATAAATTGCCGTCAAAATAGAATCTGAGGTAATCTCAGACTCTGAGGTAAACTTTCAACGTCACTTAATACAATATTATAATTTAGAAGAATTAGATTGTAATTTAATTTACTTCCCAATTCATCATCGAAATATATATGTTCGGTCGAATATTGGCTGCCTTGCATATTCTATAACAAAGTTCGAATAAACAATTTATATTAATAAAAAACACTTGTTTGTAAAAATTAAAAATAGAATAGTAATAACAGATTTCAGATTCAATTCTCATTTCATTATGACTTGCGTATAAAATTCAAACTTATCTCTATTTACCTTTTTATGTATAATCTTTGGAGAATACATTGCCAAATTATTATTGCCATATTATATATCAGTCTTGCAGGTAGAGAACGCCTTCTTGGTGAGTCTTTCATTAAAGTAGTACGTACATACTTCAATATGTTTTTAGTATTGTGTCCCATTCGTGATAAGCAAATTTCTTTTTCTTTTCTCCATAATACTTTGATTCATAAAAGCTTTTGGCGTCAGAATGCAAAACCTGAGGTTGCATTATTGCGACAATAATGAGCTTGTAGCTTTTGGACCTGATATATGAAATCATAAATTCAATTACTAGATTTTAAAATACAACAAAAATGAAAAAAAAATTAAACGAATTTAAATTTAATATATTATGCATTTGACACATTTTTGTCGATTGTTAAAAGATTATCGAATAAGATTATCAACATTTTGATATTTCTATGCCAGCGTTCGCCCACAGCGCTTTCAGCATCAGTCTATCTTTATTATTCCTAAAATATAGGACAATGATAGGCTAATGCTGAAAGTACCTTAACGTTACTTGTATTAAGTTTGAACAATAACTATTTAAATTCATAAGGTAATCATTCAAGTGTCTATAAAACACACAATTAAAGACCTCGATTATAAAACTAAATACAAAGGATTGCAACTGTCCTATCGGGTTTCCAAAGATTAAAAAAAAATAAATTATATCTGCATTTATATGAAGTAGCTTTTCGTTAGTACTACTATAAATTTTAATTAAAATTAATTACGAGTAAACAGTCGTAATAATTTTTTATGAGTAGAAAATTAAAATTTGAACTGCGCGAAGTTTTTCCGTAATGACAAATAGTAACAATAGTAATAATATAAAATTTTTTTTACATGATAATTAGCCAATATAAAAGATACATATATTGGCTATGGATATATGAATAATGTATAAAAGAAACAAATAACGTTAATATTAGGTGCTTGCATGTATTTTGATCAGCGACATCTATTGGTGAAAATGCGAAGTATCAAACAATCTAACCTAACTGTTAAATTCGATGGTTTTGACATTTCTCTACATAAAATAACAGTTTTCCATTTAGTATTATTGAGTTATTCAGTGTATACAGACACTAATCATGGAACGCTCAAAATTGCATTTTCGACATTCATTACTCTTGTTGTTTGATTTGAAGAAATCTGCTGCCGAAGCCCATCAAATACTTTTAGAAACTTATGGTGATGCTGCTCCGTCATATCCCAATTGTCGGTTTTGGTTTCAACGATTTAAAAGTGGTGATTTTGATGTCAATGACAAAGAACGGCCTGGAGGACCAAAGAGTCCGAAGACAATAAATTGCAAGACTTATTGGACGAAAACTCTCAAAGAACTTTCAGACAGCTTAGCATTTGATGAATCAACTGTTTCCAGACGTTTACATGTAAGTATGGGAAAGATCCAAAAGGAGAGAAAATAGCTACCACACGAATTGACTGAAAGTGCCATTTCGAACCGTTTCAACATCGCGATTTCATTGCGTGCCAGGCAAAAAAAGAAGAGTTTTCTGTGGCGTATTGTTATTGGCGATGAAAAGTGGATCTACTACGACAATCCCAAGCGCAAAAAGTCATGGGTTAGTCCAGGAGAGCCATCCACATCGACACCAAAGCGGAATATTCTTGGCCATAAAGTCTTGCTGTGAATATGGTGGGATCAGTAAGGTGTAGTGTATTACGAGCTATCGAATGAAACTGTTACTGCAGATGTCTACCGACGTCAATTGAACAAATTGAACGACGTATTGTTGCAAAAAAGACCAGCAATAGCGAGTAACAGACGCAAAGTCATTCTCTTGCATGACAACGCTCGGCCACACGTTGCAAGAGTTGTGAAGGATACACTGTTGCAGCTCGAATGGGAAGTTCTGCCGCACCCAGCGTACTCACCAGACATAGCGCCTTCTAATTACCACTTGTTCAGATCGATGCAACATGGCTTGGCTGGCACACGGTTTCGAAATGCTGAAGAAGTGCGAAAATGGATCGATGATTGGATCGTTGCCAAACCAACATCATTCTTTCGACACGGTATCGCCATGTTGCCAGAAAGATGGGAAAAAGTTGTAGAAAATGATGGAAAATATTTTGATTTTAATTGTACCAATTTTTTTATTTTAATATTGTACCAATTTTTCTCAATAAATACCTTTTTAAAGTGAAAAAATGATCAGAATACATGCAAGCACCTAATATTTATTTGTTAATGATATTTTTCCTGCATATGTGAAATTCTGAATATCTAAAAAATTATTATTAAAAGTTCCTTTATTAAATAATTAATACTATTTGATGATAGGTAAATATTTGTTAAGTTTTACTGATAAGAACATTTAACTGACGGATGACAAAGAATCTTGTGCAACTGCATGGTATTTTCGCAATAATTTAAGACTGCTGGAAAGCTGAATTCTTAGACAGTAATTCTGAAACTAGTCGGCTTTTTACGGAATCTCCGTGCGTAATGAAGTGTTCTGATATCGCGTTCCGAATTTGCGCCTTGGCACGCCTTTTTTCGTTGGGTAAGTTCACTGAGAGTACACTGCCCAATCAACAAAACAATATTTAAAAAAAGATTTTGAAAAATATTTGAAAAATATTTAAAAATACATTTTTAAAAACGTTAAAAGTAATAAGATAAGTTCCCTTTTTTTCATTAAAAAAACGTTTCTTTTTAATGTTTAGAAAAATATTTTTGTAATATTTAATAAACGTCTGTATAATATTTAGAAAAATGATTTCTAAAGATTTGTTTTAATGTTAGGAAAATGTTTTTTTTTTATATTTAAAAAATCTATATAAAAAAATGTTTTTAGTACAAATAATTCATACATAATACATATATTTAAATCAAGAGTATCTATTTCCTCATAAATTAGATGTCTTATTGAGGTTACATTCAACGCACATACGCGAAGAAGCGTTGTGCTTTGATTAAAGCTAAAGGACAAGCTTAATAATAATTTATATACTTTCCGAAACGGACTTTACAAGAAAACGAATAATGCTTGCGACTCCTAGCGGCGTGAATCGAAACGTTTGTTCAAAAATTATTTAAAATGATTTATTATAATAAAATCAATATTATATTGTATAAAACATTAAATAAACGTTACCTAAATATTTTTCTTACATTTGTATTTTATATTAAGAATTAATGTATTATAACTATTAAATAAACATTAAATAAATGTTTTATAATTATTTCTTAAAATTATTATTTTAAATAAATAATTAATGTAAAATAATGTTTAATAAATATTATTTGCATAATAAATAGTAATAAATATAAAAATAATTAAAAATAAATACTTGAAAAACATTTAAAAAACATTGTCTGCTGATTTGGTGGTACCGGTATGTACATATGCATGTACATCGGTGTGATGACTTCATATTATACAAAATAATTTTAAATATTAAATAATAAAATTTACTTATAAACTTTATAAAATTATTTTTTTAAAATCTAAATACATATTTCTATATATTTACTTTGTTACGACTTTTTTCTCTTATCAATTTAAGAAAATGACGGGCAATTTGTACATATATAAAATTAAATTTCAATTTAAATAATTCAATTTAAAAAATTCAATTTAAATTTAAAAAATAACGAACAATTACGACGTAATTCGATCATAATTCGTGATTTTTAAATGGCGTTATGATAAATAAATTTTATTATGATTGAATAAGGATTAACAATTTGAACAATGATTAATAAGTTGCAATTTGCTCTGTAGATGTCTTCGAGTGGATACAGCTACATTTGAAGAATTATTGAATAAAGTTTTACCCTTAATAATAAAGCAAGACACTCATTTGAGAAAGAGCATTTCACCTGCCGAAAGATTATCTCTTACTTTAAGACATTTAGTTACTGGTATTTCTTCTTGAATCTTTTATCCTTTTAGTTATATGCTGCAATTTTGCTCTATAATTATTCTCTTTTTTTAATTACTTTTTATCACTTTTTTTATCATTAAAAACTTGTTTTTATCAGAAAAAACATATAATTTTTTTTAAAGAATGTTATATAATTTGCAATATGCAAGATACGATTGTCCAACGGTCGCAATTATTACACGCGCGGAGACTTATTCTGATAAAACAGCGAACAACAAATTGGAAATTTGCATATCTATCGAGAAACTAACTCGAGAACAGTTGTAGTACTAAAATTGATCAAATAAATTCTTTGAAGATACATTATTCTTGTCCTGATAGATATTTATATTTTCACAATTTTTTTAAATAGATTTTGTTGCCTAATTGAGACAGAAGTAAAGCAACTAATTAGCCACAAATTCGCACTAAAGAAATATTTATTTGATTTTTATTTATTTATTTTTTTTTTTTATGTGGCTGTGCTGACTTTAAATTAAAGTTAGCACAGCCATCTGTTTTTTTTTTTTAATTGGAGTAAAAGAATTGACAATGGAGCAACTAATTAGCCACAAATTCGTACTGCAAAAATCCGTAATTGATTTTTGTTTATCTTTTTTTTTTCATGTGGCTGTGCTGAGTTTAGCCTTAAGTCCGCACAGCCACTATTTTTTCCGAAATGGCTGAAGCAACAAAAATTGCAATAAAGCAACTAATTAGCAATAAAAGAGCGCTAAATATTTATGTAGGTTTTTTCGATTGTGTCGAAGTGGCTGTGTCAGCTTTATAGACGTGCGTGTAGGACAAACTATATTTTGTAACATGAAAGCAAGGACATGAGAAGCGACATAATTTTATCTCCATAATATAATCACATCTTTTACGCAGAGGAAAGTCATCAATACTGGCATACCAGTTTGTTTTTGAACAATATTTCTTAAACAAAAGCTAAAAATAAATGTTTGATAGCAGAAATACAAACTAGAAAATGTCTTCTATCAAATAGTATAGTAGTCATTATAATACTATTTCGTATTTTGTACATAATTAATTTTTTCGCAACACATGTCAAAAAGAGTGTCTGAGAAATTAGGCTTCAAAACTGGAGCACGAATTTAAGGTTACAATAAGTAAGATAAAAGTTGCCAACTTTGATGATATTATTAGATCTATGTTACTATACCTTTTATACTCACTGAAAAATGTATCGTTGTACATATAGCGAATTTATGTTTTAAATCGTATAATGAGAAAAAAGAATATGAAAGAGAAGAAATCAATGAATTGATAAATTAAGTAATAAAATATATTTTTATATATTAAACAATTAATTTTATAAAATTAGAAGGTTAGAACAGAACATTTTGAGAATAAAAGTAATTTTAAACCTATAATCTGTTCTCACGAAGAAAAGTAGACCGCTTAACGCTACAGGAGTAATTTTATGTTTAAAACTGCACTACGAGGCAAATATGACAGATACATATATAAATAAAACAGTTTTAGAAAGCTACAAACGTATAAAATGATGTAATATTATCAATAATGCATTCCCTATTGTTTCTAAACTATCCAATTTGTAAGAGAAAATCGTGAAAATTTTATTTTTGCTCTTGAAGAATTCGTTTTTATCAGAATTTATATAGAAAAAAACCACGAACGTATAAACTAGGGGTTTCTATTTCTTTAATTATCTAAAAGGATCATGTTTTTATAGGTATTCATACAATGTAATGTTTCATTTCCGAGAAATAAGGGGATGTCGCTTTATGGGGTCTGTGCTAGTTTGGTGATTTTACTCTACATTTTATACTTTATTCTGACATAACACATTTGACATAAAATATAGAATATCCCGTAAACTATTCATTTTTGCAAGTATACTTTAATATTCTTATGCATAGAATAATGAGATGAATCAATTAGTGTGAAAAAAACATATAATTTTTTTTAAAGAATGTTATATAATTTGCAATATGAATGTTATATAATTTGCAATATGCAAGATACGATTGTCCAACGGTCGCAATTATTACACGCTTATCAGAATAAGTCTCCGCGCGTGTAATAATTGCGACCGTTGAACAATCGTATCTTGCATATTGCAAATTATATAACATTCTTTAAAAAAAATTATATGTTTTTTTCTGATAAAAACAAGTTTTTAATGATAAAAAAAGTGATAAAAAGTAATAAAAAAAAGAGAATAATCATAGAGCAAAGTTGCAGCATATAGCTAAAAGGATAAAAAATTCAAGAAGAAATATCAGTAACTAAATGTCTTAAAGTAAGAGATAATCTTTCGACAGGTGGAATGCTCTTTCTCAAATGAGTGTCTTGCTTTATTATTGTAACGCTTTCGCTTTATTCGGAGATATTCTTACAAAAATGCTCGCTCGTCTCTTACTTTCGCTCGCACGCTTGCTCGCCTAATCTCGAATCTTTCCGACCGCCGGAAGTGTTCGAGCGCTCGCCTACACCGCACGCCTGCCAACTGTCTTTCTTTCGCGGCGTAGTACTCGCAGGGCGGGGGGTTTGAATCAGAACCCCACATTATTAAGAGTAAAATTTTATTCAATAATTCTTCAAATGTAGCTGTATCCACTCGAAGACATCTACAGAGCAAATTGCAACTTATTAAGCATTGTTCAAATTGTTAATCCTCATTCAATCATAATAAAATTTATTTATCATAACGCCATTTAAAAATCACGAATTATGATAAATAAATTTTATTATGATTGAATGATTAACAATTTGAATAAATTAATAAATTATAAAGAAATTAATTCATAATTTCTTTATAATTTATTAATTTATTTGCTTACGTACGGTGTACTGATACTGTACTATTATTATCCTAGTACCGATTACCCGTACAATATACTGGTATAATAACCATACGACGTACTGTCCCAGTACGGATTACAATACTCGTACGCCGTACCTATATTATACTAATATTATACTTGTACGAACATCAGTCCCCATCTTGTAATCGTACGGTGTAAGTCATGAAGTAGAAGAAGGAGACTTAACTAGATAGTGTAGAGAGGAAAAAGATGGTTACGGAAAATGTTCCGCGTAGAGGTAGGTCCGCTGAATTACTCTACTTCATGGTGTAAGTATAATAACAGTACGCCGTACTGATCCCGTACGCTTGGTTATCTGGGTATTTTATACATGTATTAGATATCTATAAGTTATCCATAGTAGATATGGACATCAAATAGATATGTAAATATCTAGTAGATATTTAATGAATATATTGTTCTGTGTGAGTTTAGAACATCGAAGTATAAAATAAATTGAATATACAGGGTGTCCCACAATGAATAGCCAACCCGCCGAAGGTGTATAGTTTGAATGACGCTGAATAGAAAAGTCTTATACCATTTTGCGAATGGCGCAATATTATTCAAGATATTAATTATAAATGATCGACGAATAGAACGTTTTGCGCAGCGAGGCAGCGGAAGGAGCGTTCTAGCTACGGCAGCGGCGAGTGGGATGGGAAGATAAGGCGTAGCGAGTATTGTCGCGCGGAAAGAGACGATGAGGAGGGGCAACGCACGACAACAAGCCGCTGCTTCGCTACGCGAAACGTTTTGCTATTTGTCAATTAATATCTCGAATAATATTGCGCCATTCACAAAATGGTATAAGACTTTTCTATTCAGCGTCATTCAAACTATACACCCTCGGCGGGTTGGCCCATTCATTGTGGGACACCCTGTATGTAAGATATTGTGTGGAATAATATAGAAGGAAGATATACATTATTTTAGATTGCATGTAATTTGTATTAACGCAATTAACATAATATTTGGTTCAGCAGTGCCAAGGTTACCATTCGCCGAATTGCTAATCTTGATCGATAAAGATCAAAGATATCATTTACCGTATTTTAGAAATGTATTTAAATAATGTAAGCATTATTTTATCCAAATTTATGTTTATTTACAAATGACACGGGTGCAAATTTAGCGTGTCTTTCTCGTCTCTGACATCTTAATTTAATATGACTGCGATGAGAGTCCAAGAGCCTTAATAGAAGCTATATATACGTTATTTTTGATAAAAATTTTAATATCTTTATTACATTTTTATCTTATTCTTTAATCCTTTCGATTTCGATTAAGGATATAAATGGTTATTTTAATCTTTTTTAATCTCCGATTAAAGCTATAAAGAACATCGCATGTGTGATAAAGCATGATCGAAAGAGTGAGAAGGGGAGGGGAGAAAAAGCAAGCGAATGAGGATTCGACATCTGAGCATCGATCATGTAACTTTTCCATAAGGCGGAAACCTGAAAAGTGAAAATTTTCACGTAAATACAACGATTCCATTGGCAGAAATCCTACAGTTTACGTGAAACTTTTTATTTTTTACGTTTCGAAAATTACATGATCGATACCCTGAATCTAAATCGTCGAATCTGTTTGACGAACATGAATATAGAGCGAGAGAAAGAGAGAAAATATTATGTAACGGTTCTCGTCTACTTTCCGAAGGTGATCATAGCTGGCCGAGCGCACATAGACGTGCTCAATCCCAGTGAGAAATGATTCGATATCAATTTGACCAACCATTCCTCATTGAGTTGCATCAGTGCTTACATTGGCAGCAATCCCCACCTATTCCCACTATCGCTACTGGGTTATTGTCTGTTGTTTAGCACTTGTAGCTGTATCTTTCATTGGAGATGGAGATACTTGATGATGAATATATTATTAGGCCAATTTGTTATAAATTGAAGAACGCGACCGCGCTCGTAGCAGTTTTAATGAAAGAAGTGAAAACCTCGTTTGCGTACTCGTCCGCAGTTTAACAGTTAACTTAAAGATAAATAAAAAGTCTTACAAGAGTGTGTTATTGAACATTAGAATCATTAAGATTTTGAGTAGAGAAGTATAATAAAAGTCAACAAAATCCGTATTTACAATGTTGTTCAATGATATGTTAATTTATTTGCTACCATTGTTTATTACAAGTTATATTTTTTGCAAATGGTTCCAAAAAATTATTTTTATTAGAAAATTAGATTCTATACCAGGACCAGAAACGTTTCCATTTATTGGCAGTTATCATGTGATTTTGAATCGTGATGGTAAGAACATACATATATCAATATTTTTAAACTAAAACGTAAAATTAAAATTAAAAATTGGTATAAAAATCTATTAAAGATCTCACATAAAATTTATTATAATTAAAACTGTTATTAACCCTCCCTGTAAACAATGATTGTCTTTGGTGTTCGAATCAAAATATATGTATAAATGTATATTTTTATTATTCTTTAGCATAAGCAGTATAATACTTACACATCTAATGAAATGTTCATATCTACTTATATGTAATTTGAATTAGTGATTAAAATAGTGGATTGATGATTGAAATTAATTATAGTATAATTAAAATGCAGTATAATAATTATAGCCGATAACTATTACCATGTAAAAATTCTAGCTTAAACAATCAGATAAATACATAGAAGATATATGTATAAACAATTTTAAAAATACATATATTTAAATGAAATTGTGCCTACAAATAAAGATTTATGTGCTTCTATATATAAAAAATAGCTAAAAAATAAGGTTTTTAATTTTTTTCAATATGGCGCCCCACTTCAAAAAAATCTGAAAAAATTTTAAAATATTCAGTACATCTGTCCCTACAATTGAGAATTTTTTCAAGACATCACTCTTATTAGAAAGTAAAGAAGAATTTTTTGAAGTGTTAAACAATTTTTTAAATTTGAGTTTGGCGCCAAAAATTTTTTCTTCAAATTGTATAAAAAATGAGCTTATTTTTCTCGATTTTTCATCTAAATGCGATAACGATTTGAAAAAAGTTAAATTGAAAAAAATAGATTTTTATTTGTTGACATTTATTCTGTTGGTAAAAGGATGAGAAAAGGGAGGGTAAAAATCGTATCAGGAATTTTTTTTAAAGGAGTTAACATAACTTTTATACTTTCCTGCCATTTGAAGTAAGGGGCATTTTCATCCTTCTTATCTGGCTATAGCCTTTCTCAAAATACTTAAATCTATTATTTAAGGGTTCTGTATGCTCCCAATTTTCTAAAATTTTCTAAAAATTGTAAGAAAATTAATAAAAAGTATAATGTAAGATAAAGTGAGAATGCAATTACATATATGTGTTGAAAAGAAATCCTTGCTCGTTTTCCATCCACCCTACGCTATTTAACTTTCATTATGAGTACATACATACACATACAAACAAACTAATTTAGCTGTTCAAAAAATCAATCTTGCACATACGCACACTAAAAATACAAAATCTGGCGAAATACTGAAAAATTTAATATCTCAAGAACTAGACATTTCCGCAAGTCAGTACTTGGGGATTCGACTTTATTTAATACATATTACATACCTGTAAAATTTCATCAAAATCGGAGAGGGGGGCTGTAGAGGATATACGGTTTTAGGACATCCTGTATATAATTAGAAAACTATAAAGGATGTACATTTATTTTCTCTACACGCGCTCTCATTAATATGACTTTAACATTTAATAACTCGATAATTATTGCGAATATCGCAAAATGGTACAAGATATTTTTGTTTATTTCGATTCCTTCCTTACGACTGTTGGCTCAAGTGCTTTGAGATACTCTGTATAAATAAAGAGATCAGAAACGACAAAAAGTTATCTCATATTTATTACTTGACTTGAGATAAAATCATATGCATATATGAATATATATATATATATATATATATATATATATATATATATATATATACAGGGTGTCCCAGAATTGTGGAACACATTTTCTTGAGCAGATAGGGCGGACGAAACTGAGTCGAAAAGTCCTTTACCATTTTGCAATTTTCCCAATAGTTAACGAAATATTTATGATTAAAAATCACCGTACTAGCCCAGCCCTCCGCCGAATATAAGCTCGCGGCGAGATACGACCGCCCAGCGTCATTGTTTCCAAGGAGGAGTTGTTTTCTACAATGGCAAAAACCAGGGGGACAGGGGGACGCAACTCAAAACCGCCGCTCGTAGGCATTGCCGCGTGTAGTAAACAATTCCTCGAGTGCCTAGCAACGCTGGGCGGTCGTCTCGCGCCGCGCGCTTATATTCGGCGAAGGGCCGGGCTAATACGGTGATTTTTAATCATTAATATCTTGTTAACTATTACGAAAATTGCAAAATGGTAAAGGACTTTTCGATTCAGTTTCGTCCGCTCTACCTGCTCACGAAAATTTGTTCCACAATTCTGGGACACCCTGTATATATATGGGGCATTCTTTGTGAAAAAGGCCACCCACCCTGCCCGTTTCAATTTTTGAGATAAAAAATTCTGCATGGGCTTAAAATTTTCGTTGAAACCTCTATTTTTTTATGCCGTGTGGTAATTTTTGACATGAGAAATGGCGGCTGCAAAATGGCGACTGGAAGGAAAAAATGACATAAAAAATTTGAGAAATGTCGAAAATAAACGTGGTAGCGGCTTGTTTTTGGCGGCCGTATTACTAAAATATGTATTTGCAGTATTTTACAAATTGTCTGGTTAAGAATCTGACGTAAGATTTCCGAAGTTCAAAATAGTTTATCTAATATAGCGACAAAAATTCTAAAATCTTTCTAAACTTCTTAAAAATTATATTATTTGAAGAGTACCCACCTTTTCACAAATTGGAGCTTATGCTACAGTATAATAATGAGTACATACCACCAATATAATACATACCACTATTATGGTGAATAACGTAAGAAAATCTTTTAAGAAAAAGTGCTAAACGTTTATTCAATAAAACTGCAGTTTTCTTGTACGATTTGCTTGGTTTTTTTATACTAAGTTTAGTTACCGTCGGCAGCAGCATTACCCGATACAAAGGCCCAATAAAGCTAATAATTTAAATATAATAAATAATAAAATAAATAATTTTACATGTCTCGGCCATTAAGTTGAATCCGTTTTGAATTCTGAAGATATAACATCCAATTCGTAATCAGCGACCCCAAAAATCTCTTACTAATTTTCATGAAGCTTAGAAAGATTTCAGAATTTTGACCGCTATATTAGATCCACCATTTTGAACTTCGGAAATTTTACGTCAGATTCTTAACCAGACAATTTGTAAAATATACTACAAATACATATTTTAGTAACACGGTCGCCAAAAACAAGTCGCTACCACGTTTATTTTCGACATTTCTCACATTTTTTATGTCATTCTTTCCTTCCAGTCGCCATTTTGCGGCCGCCATTTCTCATGTCAAAAATTACCACACGGCATAAAAAAATAGAGGTTTCAACGAAAATTTTAAGCGAATGCAGAATTTTTTATCTCAAAAATTGAAACGGGCAGAGTGGGTGGCTTTTTTCACAAAGAATGCCGCATATACATATTCATATATGCATATGATTCATATACATACATGTATATATATATATATATATATATACATATATACATAACAAAATTACCTTTTTAAAAAAAGGTAAAAAAAGCGTCAAGTATATGCCCGCAATAAAAAGTAATGATATATCATCAAATTGCGCCAACTATAGAAATGTTTGTATATTTAACAACTAGAAAGACTATTATTTCATTATTAGTATCTTTAATAGTATCTTTAATAGTAAAATACTATGCAATGACTAATATGATTCTATACAGTAAAAGTTTGGAGCTTATTGTTTAATATATCAACATTTATAGATTAATAAAAAAATATGTTAAATATTAATTTAAAGAAAATATTGAACATTCTATATTTAATTAAAAGTGATTAGATGTTGTAAGATATGTTTATAAAATTCTTGAAGATTGAAATCAATCAGTATTTTAATTGAATAAAAGATTTTATTGGATATTTTATTACAAACAAATATTTTTAACACAGACACAAACATATACATATATACATATATACATATACATACAAATATTTTATTCAAAATACTTGGCGCTGCTAAACCGAATGTTAATTGCTTTAGTTACAAATCCTTATAATAAATTATACCCTAAAATGTTTATAAAAACTACAATGATGTCTTTGCAATCTAAATTATATTACATAATTACACTCGTTGGAACACACACACACACACACACACACACACACACACACACACACACACACACACACACACGCACACACACAAACGTATTAGAAAAAAGGGATTAAAGCAATTAACGTATTTATTTATTTTAACATATTTTTTCGGATTAGCAGCGCCAAGTATTTTGAATAAAATATTTGTATATATATGTATATATACCTATATATATATATATATATATATATGTTTGTGTCTGTGTTAAAAATATTTGTTTGTAATAAAATATCCAATAAAATCTTTTATTCAATTAAAATACTGATTGATTTCAAT
Organism: Tetramorium bicarinatum; assembly: GCA_928718305.1. Lineage (NCBI taxonomy): Eukaryota > Metazoa > Arthropoda > Insecta > Hymenoptera > Formicidae > Tetramorium > Tetramorium bicarinatum. Next base: position 23,642,645 of record OV788325.1, read on the forward strand.
CTTCAAGAATTTTATAAACATATCTTACAACATCTAATCATTTTTAATTAAATATAGAATGTTCAATATTTTCTTTAAATTAATATTTAACATATTTTTTTATTAATCTATAAATGTTGATATATTAAACAATAAGCTCCAAACTTTTACTGTATAGAATCACTTTTCAAAAAAAGGTAAAAAAAATGCGCCAAGTATACGCACTCAAAAATGCCCAAAAAATTACGCCTCAAAAAAGAATCCTTCTACAAAACTAAGCCTAAAAAAGAACTCTTGTATTAATTACCTTTGTACAAAAAAAGGTTTTTCCTACAAAAAATGTGATATCAAGAAAGTGCGCTAACTATACAATTGGATAGTTTCATAATACTCTTTGGTTAGTGTTTATAGTCTGATTTTATATATAAAATTGTTTTGAGTTTATCTTCAAATATTAATTATTTCATTGACTACGAAGCATTTGAAGATAAACTCAAAACGATCTTAAAGATAATATCAGACTATGAATACCGCCTATTGATATTAAAATATGGGCTGCTTAATTATTTGTATAAAAATACTTAATTGTTTTCTTTATATTATCTCCTTTATTTCTTACTTATATGCACAACAACTGTTTTTTGTAAGCGCACAGTAGCTTTATATCGACGCATAGCAGCCTTATATTGGCGCACAGCAGCCTTATATCGGCGCACAGCAGCCCATATTTTAATATCAATAGGCGGTATTCATAGTCTGATATTATCTTTAAGATCGTTTTGAGTTTATCTTCAAATGCTTCGTAATCAATGAAATAATTAGTATTTGAAGATAAACTCGAGACAATTTTATATATAAAATCAGACTATAAACACTAACCAAAGAGTATTATGAAATCCAATTGTATAGTTGGCGCACTTTCTTGATATCACATTTTTTGTAGGAAAAACCTTTTTTGTACAAAGGTAATTAATACAAGAGTTCTTTTTTAGGCGTAGTTTTGTAGAAGGATTCTTTTTTGAGGCGTAATTTTTTGGGCGTTTTTGAGCGCGTATACTTAGAGCATTTTTTTACCTTTTTTTGAAAAGGTAATTTTGTTAGGATTTCACACATTTTGTAGTAATTACTACTTTTTTGAGGCGTAATTTTATAAAATTTATTGCTATTGTACAATCATCTAAAATATTATTTATTAAACATATTAAACAAATATATATACTTGATTCTTTTAATAAAATAAGATTAATATATCTGAAATAAATCTAAAATAAGCACAATTAATATTATATCAGTTTGATTATAAAAAATTTAATAGAATATTTAATGACCTTTGATATGACACTTCCAATTTAATTCATCCCCGGTTGACGGGAATCACCTGATATGATCCCTACGTGTGCCCCGGTGCCGCCGAACCCATTGGTTCTCGTGGCGCATCTCTGTGTTGCGATCTTCGCGAGCCGGACATCCCGGTTGACGGGAGTCGCCTGGCACGATCCCTACGAGTACCCCAGTGCCGCCGAACTCATTGGTTCTCGTGGCGCATCTCTGTGTTGCGATCTTCGCGAGCCGGACATTTTCTACATGTATATATATATGATACAATTTTATGCCTTCTCGTTATGTTTATGCAAAACCGAAACAATGGCATTTTTTTTTCGAAATGGCTTTACAGAATTGCAAATTGTCTTATATGATTAAAGTAGACACACTAACAAATAGTATAGAAGATGATTTTATGCCAAAAATGAGAAAAAGTTAAAAATTTATATTTATATTTATGTATGTTTTATATCATGACAATGAGATAATAGGATTGTCTATCCTTGTCACGATTGCAGTACCATCTATTAGAAAATACTGGAACTAAATTAGTGCTCTGTTTTACCCATTTGTATTTGAATCTCATATGACATACAGAAGTATTTATGCATAATCTCTTTTGACACTAATCTTTTTGTTTAATCTTCTGAACTCAATTCTAAAGATAACGTATTGTTTGTTTGTGAGTATAAAACACTATTGTGCGTTTATTTTGTATATATTAGTTAAATAATTACAAAATGTTAATGTTAATTATTAACTTTTTTCACTTTTAACACAAAACTACCCTCTACAGTGTTTGTTAGTGTGTCTACTTTAACCATGATAAACGATTTTCAATTCTGTTAAGCCATTTCGAAGATTAGTGCAAAAGCGATAAATGTCGGTATCCAGCATCTCCTTAATGTATTATATTCTTTACCAATTGTACATTTATAGAATGATATCCTTTCCTATTAACGTAAATATGTTCAACATAATTTTCGTCTTCTTTCGAAGGTGGAACGATTGCTACATGGGTACAATCTATACATCCAATTGCTCCGGGAAAGCGGTGGTTCACCCAAAATCTATGTGTGCATACACACACACACACACATATATATATATATATATATATATATATATATATATATATAATTATAATAATATATATAATATATAATTGTTTCCATATAATCATATATAATTCTTCTCAATATAAGGCAGGCTCTATCCTTTCTTACTTGTTACGTAATTGTTGCAGCTCCTGAAGGTTGTGAGGAAAATGTACCCAATTATTAAATATTTCCGGTAAATTAAGAACATTAGTCACATTGCGAATACATCTGCTAACTGAAGGTTGACTAATAGCCGTGTAAATATTATGCCCTATGCAATTTTGATAACTTCTAAATGCAAAAAAACGTAATGCAACTAAAACCTAAAAATGAGTCTTTGTGAATAATTTATATTTTATATATGTGTTGTCTATACCTACTTGTACATTTGCATCCAAAGCTGAAGATCGTGACGGTTCTAAATAATCTTCTACAATATTAATAAGCCTATTTGCCGTTTCTTTTTTCAATCGAAAAATATTTATAAATTGCCTATCTGATAATTGAAACGGATTATCTCTTACGTGAAAACGCGGCCTTTCATTATAATGAGCAACATTTTCCAATTGTTCCATGACATGGAATAAAACAGCATTTCGATATGCCATATTCATTGCTATCATTAATTAAATATACCTCACATTAATTTTTACTTTCGTCGAGAACCGCGTTTATTACTATATTTGTCGCATGCGACTTACATATCGCAAGGTTTTACCCACTCGATACTGATCATTCGATATTTTCTCGTATACGATACATCTCACGCATTCAAGAATACCGTTTCTACTATCGCATGCGACATCGCATGCGATATCTAGGGTCCTCGTTTCAAGAATAGACCCCCTGGGTCTGTTTCCTAGTCTATTTACCATTCCACATGTAGGTACACTGCGTAGATGTACATACATGAATAAAGTAAGACTGTCTTATTAGAGATTTGTTCGTATTTTTTTCGCTACCATAGTGTTTATTATTTTTGTCCGTGTCCGGCTGTGACTCGATTTATGTGCCTAACCTCATATAATCTTTACGTGAGTGAATGTTTCTGTGCGTTGACAGCTCAAGAGTGCAAAAGGTACTGTTCATAATAGATAATTAATATAATTATCTAATTTTACGACTTTTTCGGTCTTTAATTGGTCAGAGCAGGATTTGTTTTCGTTCGTGCTTTACACCTGTAATAGGATTTTTTAACCTGTAAGGCGGGTTTCACACCTTGGCAGAAAAGCAGAAGCAGAAAAGCAGAAGTCCAATCAGAACTCTCACTCATAGTAGACAGTATGTATTGGTATATACCACTACACTACTGCTTACTATGAGTGAGAGTTTTGATTGGGCTTCTGCTTTTCTGCTTCTGTTTTTCTGCCAAGGTGTGAAGCCGGCCTAAGGCCAATTCGATGATTTCTCGTTCGTCACGAAATGAGTCTGTAATGTCGGTATCCAGCATTCCCTTAAGATATAAATTCTCCGTCGTCATCGTCAAATGGTGGTAAGGGAGCGCGCGGGAGAGGCGAAGAAATGTTATCAAAGTTCGGGCAAGAGGCGGGTTCGGAAAGGATGAGGAAATGTAACACGGTTAAGTTGTCTGCGTTTGCATCGCATTTAGCATCGCATTGCTATACACGCAGTCCAAAAAAAAGTGTTGCAATCTATACACGAAATGAAATGTTATATTTTATCGTACTGCGCTTCCTTACCACCATTTGACGATGCGCGTAGGGATCGTGCTAGGCGACTGCCGACAACCGGGACGTCCGGGTCGCAAAGATCGCAACACACAGATGCGCCACGAGAACCAATGAGTTCGGCGGCACTGGGGTACTCGTAGGGATCGTGCCAGGCGACTCCCGTCAACCGGGATGTCCGGCTCGCGAAGATCGCAACACAGAGATGCGCCACGAGAACCAATGAGTTCGGCGGCACTGGAGTACGCGTAGGGATCGTGCCAGGCGACTCCCGTCAACCGGGATGTCTGGGTCGCGAAGATCGCAACACAGAGATGCGCCACGAGAACCAATGAGTTCAGCGGCACTGGGGTACGCGTAGGGATCGTGCCAGGCGACTCTCGTCAACCGGGATGTCCGGGTCGCGAAGATCGCAACACAGAGATGCGCCACGAGAACCAATGAGTTCGGCGGCACTGAGGTACTCGTAGGGATCGTGCCAGGCGATTTCCGTCAACCAGAGGCGTTCATCGTGTGCTGGTTATTATTAGTTATTTAAAAAACCAAAGGCGTTCATCGTGTGCTGGTTATTATTATTTATTAAAAAAACCGGAGGTGTTCATCCTGTGCCGGTTATTATTAGTTATTTAAAAAACCAGAGGCGTCCATCGTGTGCTGGTTATTATTAATTATTAAAATACTAAAATTATTTTGAAAAAGGCATTAACTCTTGCCTTTTCCGAGACAGGATATTCTTCCTAAATATTCTTTGAATGACATTATTTTAAAGAATATTGTAATTGTGCTTTCATATAGAAATTTAATTGCACACTGCAAAAACTATGATAGAATTATCAGAAAAAATGAAGTGCATAACTTATATATATATTTATGAACAAATGTGAATGGAAAAACGAAAAATTTTCGGTTACGTTTCATGAGAATGGGCATTGAAGGGGCCCATTCTATGTTCTCAATGGCCAAATTCATATTATCTTGAAATAACATGAGTTTGAAGTCTCAGTCTTGATTTTGAATGGCACAATCAAAATCAGAAACGTCTGTTTTGACGATACTGATTTTTGTAATAAAAATCAAATGAGTCTCTTTGATAGTACTGATTTTAATAAAAAGTAGAAGCATCTCATTTTTATGATGATACTGGTTAGCATAAATATTATTGTAAAATTTATTGGTTGCGCTCTCACAAGAATGGACGCTGGAGAAGCCCAATCAATTTTCTCAATATTCAAAATCATAGATTATGATTTTATATGATTTAATACTGTAATTTTAGTCACACTTCAAGACAAAAATAGTATTATTACAAGTCTAGTACAAATTATTGAATGTATTTCTTTCATGAGATAATAAAGTTATATTATTATATGTATTAAAATAATACGCAACTTTAATATTTATTAAAATATTATCAGGGTGAGGGGCCCACAATTTGTAGGGCGGCCCTGCAGTGCCTAGTAAAAGGAAATTCGGATGCTCTAGCCGTCTCAGAACATCGAGAATCTTGGCAACATCGAGATTCTTGGTAACAATGAGAGGAAAAGGACGAAAGATCATATATCTTCTCGTATTGGAAACAATCGAGGCGGCAACATTGCAGGCACAAGCGTGCATGAGCTACATGCTTGAGCTAGGATCGATAATGTAGGAAATGTTTATACCATATTCTAGATTATCGACCCCGATCAAGTTTGGCCGTCACTCCAGCATCCCTTTAACAATTCAACTAGACATTTATACATCTATACAAATAATGCAATTACAATTTCATTTGCAGATATGTGATTCTGATCTTAAAATAATGAACGTTAATGCCCGATATCCAGGAAGCACTCACGATTCATATATTTGGAATAACAGTAATGTAATTATTATTATTGTAATAGTCATTATTGTTGTTTAAACTTTCTTCTGGTGGGTAGTTTTCTTCAGATACGTTGCAATGATGATTTTAAGAAGGCAATAAATTTTGTGACGTGGGATTCTGCGTTATCTCATGATTGTTGTATATTATGGGAAATGTTTCTTCATCTTCACCATTATCTATGTTGCATACATTTGAATCATCCATGTTACATACATTTGAATCATTTATGTTATGTACATTTGAATCCTCAAGCCACTCCTGCAAGAAAACAATGTATACGTCCTATTCTAATATTAATTTTTTAATGCATTTCAGAAATTATACAATATGATAAAGATTATTTACAGATTGCACGTTAGATTCTTGCACTGTCTTATGCCCATCCACAGCTGTTGAACCTATAAGTGCCAGGACATTTTGATCCGGTTGATTTCGGTTAAAACTTGATTTGATACAGGCCCACCACCAGTTTGTTTTGCATGTTTCTTTATTGAAGCATTTTTGGCTTTAGTGGAACTCTGTATGTCTTGCCAAGTCTATAATACAGATAAAAATTGACACTCAGATTAGTATATAATTTTAAATATATAACTTTTTCTTCTGTACAAAAAATTTAAGCTGCCTGTCATTATAGTATATACTTTTCGCCATTGTTTCCAATTTTTTACTGCACCAGGTATTTGATGTAATTCATCTGTTATTCTTTCCCATATTTTTTGAACATGTTTAAAAGTAAACGTGACAGAAAACTTTCCACTTTGTAGCTCTGGATGTTTACGCATAAATTCTGCAATTTAACATATTAAATATTAAGAAGCATTTTAAAAATTAATACATAAATAATCGTTACTATCAGTCAGTGACTATTGTTTATTGTTTATTTAATTAACTTTAAATATCGAAATATAAAATATATATTTGCTTTAAATTAGTAATGTATTTTTAAATACAAATTTTAAATTTTTAAAGTAAAGCTCATTTGTAAATTCAAAGAAAAATTTGTCAAGTGAATTTTTATCCAGACTTTAAGTATGCTTAATTAAGTTGAAAGCAAATTACTTACTAAGCAGCAAATTTTTCTGTTCTTCATTAATATACGCACACCGTTTTTGTATTACATTTGACGCTAAAGCCATTTTGATTCGGTTTTCTACTTTTTAACTAATAATTTGTACTATTTTGACATAAAATAGATCACAGTCTAACCTTAAAGTCTCCACAGCCTACCTTAAAAGTAAATAGCACAGCTTAACTGTTACAAAAATTCTCTTATAACTTTATTCTTACTGGCTATTATATTTTTTCGAAACGTGGCAACGCTGCACAACTATCGTATACGAAAATTATCGCAGACAACATATCGCATGGCATTGGAGAATATGATTCTCAAGTCGCATGCGATATCGACTGTGCGATATTTTCTGCATACGATAATTATCGCTTGATTTCAAGAATAGACCCCCTGCTCGAATCGTAAACAATCGAGGCGGCAACATTGCACGCACAAGCGCGCAATGTATACATGCTTGAGTTAGGATCGATAATATAGGAAATTTTTATACCATATTCTAGATTATCGACCCCGATCAAGTTTGGCCGTCAGTTCAGCATCCCCTTAATATTTTCCACATTTAGACTTTAAGTTAAAATATCTCTGCTCGTAGGGTATGTACAAAAAAAATAGAAACACTTTCTTATACAAATTGACCCCGAGCTATCCATTGAGAATACTTAAAATTCAATTGGATCAGTCGTTATTGAGATATGATAATACAATATCCTCTTTAAACGGCATCGCGCGTCAATGAGACCTGGTAGGTCTCCCTATACTTGACGCGAGACACTGCCGTGCCTCTTGATATATATATATATATATATACATATACAGTGTCCCATTTTAATTGACCACCCTTTGTAACTTTGCAGGGAGCGATCGTAGAGAAAAATGTTTCATACAAAAATTTTTTTACTTCGAGGGGGACATAAGATAGTACTATCCATTTGACCTTGGATAATCATTTGATGATCACGTGAAGGTCACCTTCAATTTCTTAAATGGAACCCCCATTTTTCATTACATATTCTTGTAACTTATCTTGAGAGCTTTCCAAAACGCTATAAATAAGTTATTTTTCGTTAAGTACGTCACGAATTATAAGGCTTGAAAGTTATAGTACCGCCGGTCGTATCTCGCCGCGCGCTTGTATTCGGCGGAGGGCCTAATATAGCAATTTTTAACAATTACTTTCTCGTTACTTATTGTGTAAATCGCAAAATGGTAGAGGACTTTTCTATTCAGATTCGTCCGCTCTACCTGCCCACAAAAATTGGCGCGACAATTATGGGACACCCTGTATATGTATATATACATATTCATATATGCGATGATTCATATATATATATATATATATATATATATATATATATATACATATATATACATATTCATATATGTATGCGTATGATTCATATGTACAATGTATACAGAGTGTCCGATAATTATTGACACAACGCTCGTGTGCAGGTAGAGTGGACTAAACTGAATCGAAAAGTCCTGTATCACTTTGCAATTTTCGCAATAGTTAATGAGATATCAATTATTGAAAATCATCAATTTAGCCCAGCCTACCGCCGAATGCAATTGCGCGGCGAGAAGCATTCGAGCCGCTCGAGCTAAGCACGGCCCAGCGGAACAAGTATTGACTGGCGATGCGTGGCCAAGGAGAAGGAGCGATGATGTAACTACAAACAACGGCGCGCTGTCCTTGTCCTTAGCCACGCACCGCCAGCCAATACTTGTTCCGCTGGGCCGTGCTTACCTCGAGCGGCTCGAATGCTTTCCGCCGCGCCGCGCGCTTGCATTCGGCGGTAGGCTGGGCTAAATCGGTGATTTTCAATATTTGGATAAACTTCCGAATAGGTCGGACCTCCGTTTTTTTTTGTAACTATGTGTACATACGTATTTTGACGCGCTGATTACAGATATGATAATGAAAATTTGCGCAAATTTGATTTTCATGGCGAAAACCATGAAAAAACCATAAAAATGATGATTTTTAATATTTATCTTAACAAATATTAAAAATTTTGAAAAATGTTTTAGATAAAAGTTGTAGATCTTATCAAAACACACATTTTATGTTCCATGTATTTTTAATGTAGGAGTGATAGTTTTCGAGAAAAACAGCGATAAAGAGTATGCATTTTTACCGTATCAATAACATTTCTTGAGAAAATTTTTTAGATTTCTGAGACAGTTTAGTCATTTTTTGTTCTTATAAAAGTTGTGATATTAAATAACAACGCGTGGGCAGGGGAGGGGCTCTGCCCTTTTTGTCCTAACCTAATCCAACCCCTTAATTAGATAATAAATTAAGTACCCAACGCCCAATTAGGGAAAAGATTTTTGTTGTTAACCTATGTGGAAGTTGTGAAGTTGAATAGTAGCTTCGCATGGAAAGTTGCAAACCCATGTGGAATCGTACATTCGTGAACCTACCATCGCCCCGACACAGGTGGCGGGTGAGATGAAAGTAGATTCGCGTGGAAAGTTGCAAACCCATGTGGAACCTAACCTAAACTCCGCATAACAGCGGCGCCTCAAACTATGCTGCGCACGGCGTTGGCCTATATAGCGACAGGCCGCCATAAATGTTTCATTATAAAATAATAGAAGAACTTCACACAATTATCATTAATTACTCTTTAAAAAATATTAAAATTATAAAAATTAATTATTTATTTAAAATTGTTTTATTAAGATTATATTTATACGTAGTTATAATTATATATTTATAATTATAATTACTAAAATACATTTCAACATATTTTTCAATAGTTTTTCAAGAGCCTTAAATGCCGTCTGTAACCGGCCGAATCGACAATTGTGTTGCTCAATTTCTTACGATTATGATTACAGTATAATGAGGTTTAAAGTTTTTATTGTTGTTTTTCTCGAAAACTATCACTCCTACAGTAAAAAATGCATAGAACATAAAATATGTGTTTTGATAAGATCTGCAACTTTTATCTAAAACATTTTTCAAAATTTTTAATATTTGTTAAGATAAATATTAAATCATCATTTTTATGGGTTTTTCATTTCACCATAAAAATCAAATTTGCGCAAATTTTCATTATCATATCTGTAATCAGCGCGTCAAAATACATAAGTACACATAGTTTCAAAAAAATCGGAGGTCCGACCTATTCGGAAGTTCACTCCAATAATTGATATCTTGTTAACTATTGCGAAAATTGCAAAATGGTAAAGGACTTTTCGACTCAGTTTAGTCCACTCTACCTGCACATGAGCGTTGTGTCAATAATTATCGGACACCCTGTATATATTCATATATGCGTATGATTTTATCTCAAGTCAAGTAATAAATATGAGATAACTTTTTGTCGTTTCTGATCTCTTTATTTATACAAAGTGTCCCAAAGCACTTGAGCCAACACTCGTTCATAAAAGGTTTGAACACACTATGAATAGAGTATACGTGTTATACACAATTACATAATTTTTATATTTTTGTAACAATAATATATAAATAAATAATCTTCTAAAAAAATCTAAGATGTATTAAAATTTTTAGATTTTACTAACATAATAGTAAAGTGGACGGAAAAATACTCATCTCCATTTCAAATATGGTTGGTCAATACTTTAATGATTGTAGTACACGATCCAGTTCTTGCAAAAGTAAAGAAAAAATGTATTACTATACACATATAATTTCTACTATATTTTAATAAGTAGCTTTAAACTAACATTAAACTATTTCATATAAATTGGGCTTACAAAGAAGAGGGATGCAAGTCCATATAAAAATTGGTGATTTATTTAAAATACAGTTCTTATTGTTCACTAAATCTATAAGTTTGTAAGTGTATTTATCTTTTTGTAATAAATACATAGAAATGTAAATTAACTTGCATTTCTCTTAAATAGAGGCTCTCAATTATATTAAGTAAGTAAGTTTATTAAGCCCTTTCGGGGTACACAGGGACTCCCGCTCCCTTTACAGTTTTCTCTCTACTTTCCTCCCTCTCCTCCTCACCTTATTCTCTCTCTCTCTCTCTCTCTCTCTCTCTCTCCTACACCATTTCCTCTCCTCTTTCCTTCCTCACCTCTCCATATTATTCTCTCTCTCTCTCTCTCTCTCTCTCTCTCTCTCTCACTCTCACTCTCACTCTCTCTCTCTTCCTCTCCTTCTCACCCTTCGCTCGCTACTCTCGCCTTTACATTTTATGTTCTCTCTCCTTCCCCTCCGACCTGACCTTCGTTGGCCATTACAATCTAAATAACCCTCTCTCTTCCCGCATCTCCCTCTCCATTTCTCATCGCTCACTCCTCTCTCTCTCTCACTCACTCCTCTCTCTCTCTCATTCACACCTCTCTCTCCATTTCGTATTCGCCTCTCTATTTACATTTTCATCCTTTCTTTTCCCCATTCGACCTGACCTTCGCTGGCCATTACATTCTAAGGACCCTCTCCCTTCCCACGCTCCCTCCCCTCTCTCTTACCTCCTTCCCCCTTCCTTTCATTTCTTTATTCCTGCTCTCCCTTCCCTTCCCTTCCTCCCACCTCATCTCATCCTTATCCCATTCCCATTTCTTTCCCTCTACCCAGATCTCCCTATTCGTAACTCTAACCCTTTTTCCTCTCGCTCTCTCCCTTCTTGCCACCTCCACCATCCTCCACCTCATCCTCCTTTCTTCCATTGTCAAGTCCTCGTCTACTCCCACCCCCCACTTCCTTCTTATCTCCCACCCTTTACTTAATAATTCCTCCCTGTCCGCTTCCCTTTTTATCTCCACTATTATCACCCACGTTCCTTCCTCTCCCCTCCTTTCCTCTATCTCCCCAAAATCTACCTCTCTTCCTAGCGCAGCCTCTGTCAGTGCCTTCGCGTATATTGTCCTTTCCTCTCTGTCTTCTCCCTCCCCTCCCCTCCACACCACGTTCCTCTTCCTTCTTCTTCTTTCTTCCTCTCTCCTTTCCGCTCTTTCCCTCGCCTCTCCTTCCTCCAGCCTCTTCCGCACCCTTTCCTCCATTTTCCTCTTTATCTCTTCTTTCTTCTCTCGTTCCTTCGTCCTCTCCTCCTCTTCCTCCTCCATCAGCCTCCACCATTCCATCATCTTTTCTTCCTCTTTCTTCTCCTCCCACGCCGTCTTCTCTGCTGCCTCTCCTTTCTCTCCTCTCATCTCCAATTCTCTGCTCCTTCCTCTTCCTTCCTCCTCTATCTCTCCCCCTGCTTTCTCCTTCTTTCTCCCTTTGGCCACTCTCTCTGCCTCATCCCTTCTTCCATTCCCCTTCTTCTTGCTCTCCTCCTCTCTCTCACTTCCGCTCCTTCTTCTTCTCATCTCCGTCCATCCTTCCTTATCTGAATTCCTCTCCCTTGCCTCTCCTTCCTCCCTGCTTTCCTGCTTCTCTGCTTCCTCCTGTGCCTCTCCCTTTCCTCCTCTCTGACCTTCGTCCTCTTCATGTCCACCTCTCTCCCCTTTCTCCCTCTTTCTCTCTCTGTTCTCCGTGCAACTTTTCTTCCCCTCTTTATTCACCTGCTTTTTCGCTTCCTCCTGCTCTTCTCCTCCTCCTCCTCCTCTCCGGCTCTTCTCTCTCTCTTCCTGTTTCTTCTCCACTTGCCTGTCTTCCTTCCTGCTCCCTGATTTTTGCTCTTTGGCCTTTATCTCCTCTCTCTTCTCCTCCCTCTCACCCTTTTCCTCGTGTTTTTCTCCTTTCCTTTCCTCGCCTCTTCTCTCACCCGTAGCCGCCGTATTTCTTTCTCCTCGTCCTCTTATCTCCTCCAAGTATTCCCTTATCACCTTCAGTTCTCTCCTGCACTCTATCACCTCCTCCTTTATTCCTTTCACCTCTCCTTCCAGTCTCCTCCACTCTTCCATCCCTACCGCCACTTTCTTCATCTCGGCCTTGCTTTCGTGCTTCTCACTGATCTTTCTCACGTGCTTCTTAACCTATTCCTCCTACGTCATCTGATGTCGAACTATCGATCTCTCGATTTATCGACCACTCCTTCGATCAGTATTTCTCGCACCTTCCTCTTCTGCGCCATCTGCGTCCGCCTTCTCTCCTCGCTCTTGCCCTACCTGACCGACTGCCAGGCCCTTTCCCCTTTCTCCGCCTCTCTGCCGTTTCTGCCATGTCATCATTCTCATCCTCTCTGCCCTGCTCCATTTCCACTCCTCTCCTTAGCTCTCCTCCTTACTCCCTCACCTTCCCTCCAATCACTCTTCTTCCACTCCACCTCCTCCACCTTCCTTCACTCTTTCTCTCCTCCATTCACTTCCCATCCTCCTTAATTCTCCTTTTATCACCCACTCACTTTCCGTCCAACTGTCTCCTCCGCCATCTTTCTCCCTCCTCCGGCTCTCAATTATATGTTTATGTATATTTATGTATAATTTTCATAATTCAAGTCAATTAACCGTAATCAGTTTATAATTGATAAAATATACATATATGTTAATTAGACAAATAAAATAAATACGTACTATAAATATGCAGTAAAGTAAATTAATTATTGACGATGTTGTAGATTATCTCAACCAGTAAAAATTGTATAAACAAAAGTTTATTCTATAAATATATTCCGTTATTTGGGACGGGATTAGTCACTACACCAGGTAAGATATAATGGTATGGTACTTACAGTGGTACCTTCAGCTACTAAAAGGTTGTAACACTTTTTTTATGGTTTTTGAAAATTGAAAAATGTGAATTTTTTTTAATTCAAAACGATGAACTGTGCTATCTGATATATGTAAATAGAATATTTATATAATATTTTAAAAAATAATTGTTAAACGTATGAATATATTTATCATAAATATCATGTGCTGTCTCTGTGTTAATAAATTTTCACTATTCTGTAGTACTATGATACTTATTTTAGAACCTATGTGGAGTCGAATAAGAAGTATGTCTGCACCGGCATTTACGTCAAGCATGTTGAAAACTTTCTTTAATATAATTACTGAACAATCTGTAATACTTACAGATAAATTGGAACAAAATTTGAACGAAAATGAAATTATACTTTTAGAATATCTATCAAATTGTACTTTTATAACAGCATGTGGTAAGATTACATCATTTGATACACTTGATACTATTAATTTAAACTATTAACATATTATATAATAAAACATTTTTTCTAAAAAAAGATAAATAATTTTTAATGTATTAACAACATAACACATTTTAAACTAATAAATTATACCAATGCTTAAAACTGCTTATTTTTAGAACTGTTGAAATTCTGCGAAATATTGAAGAGAATTTTTTAGTTTAAAATTTGTATTATAATATATTTTGATCGATTTGGGAAATTTTTATCTTTATAGTATAATAAATATAATAGTATAATATAAAAAAAATAATATTCTGTAATATCTCTTAAAATTACGTATCTTTGACACACTGCGGTTCAATAAAATAGTTTTCTTCGAGAATTTAAGATAATTTTCTTGCTATTTTTTTGCCAAATATGACTTCAAATGTTATACTAAAAAAAATAGTAATATAATTTTAAAGAATAAAATAACGTGTTTTGGATCGCAAAATAATGAAAATAAAACCTACTTAAATAATGACTAAAACACATTAAAGTATAAATCTTAATAAAGATACTTTTTCAGACACTCCTTTTGCAATAATTTTTCATCGAGATTCAAAAATTTGAAAGTTAAGGATTATTGAATTTGAAATAAATGTTCTTGATTTTTTGTTGAGCATAGTATCTAATACAAATTCAATATTTAATTATTTGTACATTAATAACTTTAATATTAATATTAATATTTATATATTAAATAATAAATTTTTTTATGTTGTTGCTGTAAAGATACCATGGTGGGCGTCAAGCTGGATCAAAATAAAAACAACCAATATCTAAAAATAATTGAGAGGTATAAAAATTTTTTTAATTTTAAATGCATGCAATTAATGTCAATTATATAACGCTAATACAATTAGGAATAAATATATTTAGATGAGATTTTTATAGTTCTCTGGAAAATCACGTTTGGATGAGTTAAAAAAGTAACTTGAAATTAATTTCGGTTATAAGTAAATTTAAAAATTACAATGTTATTAAAGAAACAATATCTTCTTCTTTCATACATAAAAATTAATAGTTATAAATAGCTAAACACGCTCGTATAATCTTATCCAATATATTTCTAAAAATTTCAGCTTTAAAATATTTCGTTAACATAAGTCCGATAAGGGCTAACGAACCAAACTAGATGTACGTGCTATAGACATTATTGTATTAAATTAAAAATATGTATACACAAATATTTCGCTCTGTAACGATGTCATCTTCATTTGGATTCCATTTTCAAGTCTATGAACAACAGAATCAAGTTTTTAATCCACAATAATACAAAATTAGACAACGAAGATGTATTAACCATCGAAGATAAAACTCCGTTCTTTATAATCCTGTATATTAGTAATGCCTCGGAAAAGTTAATAGGATTGGCCAAGAAATATAATAGCAAGGTGGCATATAAAATCCCAATAATCTTGAAAGGCATCATAAAAACCGGCAAAGATAAATTAGAGAAACTATCACACTGTGATGTAGTGTATAAAATAAATTTCTCGAACTGCGTAGTGAAACATACGTAGGACAAACAAAGAGACAATTAAAAACAAGATTAAAAGAACACAAATGGACATAAGGAAGAACAGTGAAAATTTGTCTGTAATTTCATGTCACCGCCTTAAGACAGATCATGAATTTGATTGGGATAATACACAAATTTTGGATCATGAGCCTTCATATAACAGAAGACTCATTTCTGAGATGATTTACTTAAAAAAGCAAAATCTCGGTCTAAACAGACAGACGGATACGAAATCTCTCCCAGAGACGTATCTCGCAATCCTTGATAATTTATCCATTTCCTAAAAATTTGTTTTTCCCTTCCCCTCACTTTCCTTTCCATTTTCCCCCCTCTCTCTTTATTTAGCTTCCTATTTTTATCCTTTCGATTACCTTTCATTTCCTCACATTCGGTCTAACAAGGATGATAACTTTCAGATACGATCGAAACTTTAATTTATTTATTTATTTATATCTAATTTTATCCATTAATATTTGACGAGATAATTTTTTTTATTTTAATATACTGACAATCTTTTTTTACTCCTTTTTTCTTTTTATTTTTTATTTTATACTTACAATTAGACTATATTAAAATTTAATTGACGGTTTATTAGGCCGATCAGCCTGAAACTATAATCCCAAATCATCGTTGGGTCATAGAGAGACTCCACCTTCTTGTCTCGATACATAATAGTAGTTACATCGACTGCGAGATCACACGAAAATCAACGCAACTATCTCATATCGCATACAGGAATCAGCATAACAATTACACACAAAAACGGCGTAACTATTACATATTATATCGATTATTATCTTTTATATATTGGTAATTATAATGACTTTCTGTCACACCGAAGACGACGTCATTACAGGTCAAAACGTTTGTGTATACATGTTTTTAATTTAGTGCAATAATGTTTATAGCACGTACATCTAGCTTGGTTTGTTAGCCCTTATCTAAATTAATTTCATTTATCGAACTTGAAAAAAATTATATATTCGTTTAAAATATTTCAGATTAAAAGATACTCTTTTGTGCAGAGTAAAGAGTATATTATTATCTTTTGACATTATATTCAACCTCACTACCTTGGGTCGCAAACAGAAAAAGGATACGAATTTGATACATTCTTTTGTTAATGAGGTATATGATAAATATATTAAATAACGTCCCTAATTTTTTGTCTATTACATAAATTCTTATTATACAGATGGTACAGCAGCGCAGACAGCAATTAAATAATTCAAATACAATCAGGGATGAGAATAATTGTAAGTTTATCAATTTTACATAAAATTTTTTTCTTAATGCAATGTTTGCAAAATGGTAGCAAAATAAATTGTTTAAAGCTGTAGTTGAAATAATATTAAAATGCTGTTTTATTTTATGTATGTACACACTTCTACAAATTTATTTCTTTCTAAATTTATTTTCCATTCTTATATAGAGGACATACAGTTTAAGTTCAAAGTTTATCAGTAGAGCATTAAACTCAAATCTTTTAATATTTCATATTTTTTTCATTATATAATATAGATACAACGTTTTTCGATATCTTCGAAGAAGGACTTCGTAAAGAACACGAAATGAAAAAAGATAAGAACGAAGATGATAAACCTATTACGGAAAAAAACATTCGCGATATTGTTCTAACAATGCTAATTACGGTAAGTACAATATTTTATGATATTTATAAATAAATATATTAAAAAAGTATTTATGTATACAGGCTAGTGAAACAATTAGTATTACAACAAATTTTGCTATCTTCATGATAGCAAATTTCCCACAAATACAAGTATGTATATGTATATATATATATATATATATGTATGTATATTTATTTCTTGGATAATGAAAGCTGCTAGTTATATAAACGAAGCGTTATAAACAATAATATTTTGAAATATAAAATAATTGAGTAATAAAAAAGGATATGTTTTCTTACTTACATTATATCGCACGTATTATGATAATGTGTAACATTGTTTCGATAGAATCATTACATTAGTACGAGTTAATTGTAATTAATAACCGTATATAAATATATACTGGCGATCAAAATTAACGCATAGGTAATTCTATGCCAAAATTTCACATGATTTCAAATAAGCGTAACTCCGTCAAAAGTGGTCATATCCTAAAAAATTTTTTTTTGTTTTGAAGCTTAAAGTCTCTACTTTAAAAAGCAGTTAAGACATTTTGACTTTATCTTTGTCCCTTCGAGCCATCTCTTCATAAGTAAGGACGTGTTTTATTTCCCAAAATTTGCATAGTTTGACGCACTCCACGTGCTCGAATAAATTTTTTTCGCTAATGTTATTACAACTATCGAAAAATTTGGACTTTTCCGCGTAAATTAAAAAAAAATTGAATGTCGTACGATTTTTTTTCACGAAGTTATGGCGTTTTAAAGTTACAGTAACATTTTTGTGCAATTACCGGCAGCATTACCATTACCTGATGCGCGCAACAAAAGGTTGCTGGTCGGATTTGGCACGTCGTGTGCGTGTGCGTGGAAACCTTTACATTTAAAAATGCGTATTCCCGACTCGTCTTTGAATGACCGCGTCTCACAAAGTGTGTCTTACAAAGTTTTATAGCCCTCTTGTAATTTTTAACATGTGATTGTGGTTGAACATGTGTGGGACATAATGAGTAGGAGATTACAAAATTTAAAGAGACTGCCAACAAATTTTCAACCATTAGAGACAGCGCTATAACAAATATGGCATGAATTTGCTCAGGACACTATTAGAGCCTGCATTAATATGCGTGATCGTCTACAAGAGATCATTCAAAGACGAGACAGGAATACGCATTTTCAAATGCAAAAGTTTTTACACACACAATGCGCCAAATCCGACCAATCTCCTCGTGGTGCGCATCGTCAGCATAATGATCATGCTGACGGTAATTACACAAAAATGTATGGGTAACTTTAAAACGACATAACTCCGTGAAAAAAAATCGTACGACATTCTATTTTTTTTAATTTACGCGGAAAAGTTCAAATTTTTCGATAGTTGTAATAACATTTGTGAAAAAAATTTATTCGAGCACGTGGAGTGAGTCAAACTATGCAAATTTTGGGAAATAAAACACGTCCTTACATATGAAGAGATTGCTCGAAGGGAGAAAGATAAAGTCAAAATGTCTTAATTGCTTTTTAAAGTAGAGACTTTAAGCTTCCAAACAAAAAAAATTTTTTAGGATATGACCACTTTTGACGGAGTTACGCTTATTTGAAATCGTGTGAAATTTTGGCATGGAATTACCTATACGTTAATTTTGATCGCCAGTGTATTTAAAGTTTTTAAGTTTATGTCACAATATATGCAATGTTTTATTTAGATTGAAAATCTTAATAGAATTACAGAAATATCTAGATTGACAGCTCATTAATAACGCTTCGATTATAACTAAAATATCATTTAATTTTAATTGCAACTGATAAAAGATTTATAAAATATTACATTTATAAATAAATATTTAATGTTATAAAAGGAAAAAGTATATGAGGAAATGTTAGAAATTTATGGCACAGAAACTGTAAAATCTGCACCAATTAAACATAGCGATCTGCAACACATGCATTATTTGGAGGGTGTTATAAAGGAAACGATGAGAATATTCCCTCCTGTCCCTCTGATTGGACGGCAAACAACAAAACAGTTACAAATAGGTTTGTTTATTTTTTATAAACAATCTCAGATCCATATTTATTTTAATTCTTATTATTACTTACTTTTTTCTTACTTACTTTTGTAATTATTAATTATTTTTGTATAAACAAATTATTATTTTTCATAAACAACACGAAAACATTGAAATTTTGAGATGTAGACATAAAAGGAACAATCTTCATGCAATTTTTACTTGATGTCGTATTAAAAAGACCTGTGTAAATTTTCTGTTAATAAAAGTATTTCCTGTTAATTGAATATCAATATTTTAAAAGTTACAGAAAAGTGATATTATTATAGTTATTATTATTATATCTGTACTAAGATTTAATGGTAAAACAAAGTTATTTTATTCTTCTGTGTACAATATTGTTTTGTCAGATACACATATTAATATTACACTACTAAAAAAAAATATGAAACACTTTTTGTATGCTAAAAATTTGGGCTATTTTCAAAACGCTGAAACTCGGCGAAGAATCATGGCAGAGAAAATCTAAAAACGTTTTGAAACTTGATACTTCTTCTTTTAAGTTCTTTTTGCGGATTTCAATTACCTTTTTCCTTTGCAAAACGTCACAATAATGAATCTTGATCCGTCAAGATAACATTTTTTAATGCGACTTTGCTGCATTATATCTGACGTAAAAAATTGTAGAGAATTTCTGTTATTTACGTCTTATTTGTCTTCAAATTTCGATAACTCGGTCAAAAAAACGCACAACGATCAACAACAACTCAAATTAAAGAGAAGAGATCCCACTATAAGACACAGATAACAGAAATTCTCTGCGACATTTTCTACGTCAGATGTAACGCTTCAAAGTCGCATTATAAATTTTTATTTTAACAGATCAAGATTTATTATTGAGCCATTTTGTAAAGGAAAGAAACAATTGAAATCCGCAAAGAATTTGAAAACAAAATTTTCATGCTTTAAAATGCTTTTTGGATTTTGTCTTGCGATGATTCGTCGCCGAGTTAATATTAATATATTTAAGCAGTTTTAACAGCGATTTAAATATAGGATGCGAAAAGTGTTCCTTATACTTTTTTAGTAGTGTAATTTTAGGTTGTTTTATTTATTACTATTATGCTTTTAATGCATTAATCTTTTTTCGTATAATACATGTTGTTTTAGGAGAAATTATTTATCCAAAAGGCACAAATTTTATTATATCAATTCTCAAAATCCATCGAAACGAAAAATATTGGTCGAATCCGTTAATGTTTGACCCGAATAGATTTATTGGTAAAAGAAATGAGAAATTATTTTCTTACTTGCCATTTAGTACCGGACGAAGAGATTGTATAGGTAGGCATATATTTTAAAATATCATTATGTATATGATAAATTTCTAAATATCATGATAAAATTGATTTACATATAATTGATAAATTTGCAGGTCAGTCGTTTGGAATGATGGGTATGAAAATAATTTTAGCAACTTTAATACGAACGTTCATATTCAAAGTAAATAAAAGAATTGAAATAAATGATATAAAATTGAAATATGACGTAGGTTTATCAGTTTATAAACCTTTAAAAGTAAAAATTGAGAAAAGGCATTTGTAAAAGGACATTACAAATGTTAAAGAATATTTTTAAAATGTTAAATGTATTTATATATGTTATTTACTTATTATATATATATATATATATATATATATATATATATATATATACATGTATGTGTAAATATAATAATTATATTTATATAATATTCTGCATGTTTTGCATCTGGTGACGGTTGACTTCAATATAATATGTATTTTTATACGAAACGCATAGAATGTTATATTAAAATATGATGAATAAGTTTTTAAAGATCTTTTGCATTTAATCCTTAACAAATGATTGATTTAGTATTTTAACTTATGATCATAATTTATAATATGTCTAATTTAACGTTGAATTTACGTGATTTTAACCAAGATGTCATTGCGTCGATATAAGTACTGATGAGATTAGGTGTTAATAATAGGTCTGTTCTTTTTAGCTAAACTGGCTGCACTAGTTCTGACGTTATCTTTCTCCTTCCCATACGAAATGAAAAGGATAACCTCTGAACTAGTTCAGCTAGTTCAGCTAAAAAGAACACGCCTAGTAATTTGTCACCGAACGCACCCATAGTCACGAGAATTTATCCAAAATTGATGATCCTTAGGTATGTATCTTATCGATGATTGAAAATAATAACACCGGCGATATGACAGTTGATGATATTGATTCTATGGCCAACTATAGACGGTTTTTTTACAATTTAAATTAAATAATCAACTATACTAACTTCCTCTTGTCCATCCTCCATCTCGAGCAAATAAGTAGACGTTTTTTTTTTACAATTTATATTAAATAATAGATCTTGACACGCGATTCTACTATTCACCCAGTCGACACAGAGTATCAGTAACTTTACATCTATATTACAGTTTCGCACTCAATAATGTAAATGTAATGTAACATTATATTACATTTACATTGTTGAGTGTGAAATTATAACATAGATATAATGCAATGTAACGTAATTGATGCTCTGTGTCAACTGAGCATCTATCAGATACAGAAATTGAAATTATATAAATCAATCATGTCTTAATTACTGTTTTAAGTTTTAAATCATACGCAATGTATAGGATTCTTCTGATTGATTATGACAAACTTAGAGTGAATCTTTCTTCATGAAAAACTTAGTTCTAAAACTATTTATTCAAATTCACTTATCTTATAACATCCAGAATGAATCCAGATTCATTTATCTATCTTTTAATATTAAATATTAAAATAATATTACAATATCTAATTGATTAAATTTCAAATCTATTCTTGTTGCTTTGTGTGAAATAATTCTTAATTTTATTGTGATTCCAGTTGCAATTTGTGGTGGACGATGTGAGCAACATTATCAAGGAAGCGATTGAGGTATCAATAGGTGGCAATACATATCAGCATAATAAAGTTAACCAATGGACTTCGAACGTGGTAGAGGCATGTTTAGGCAATCTTACAAAATTACAGAAAGCTTACAAATATATTGGTATGTAAAACAGATTTCTTAACTTTATGAAAAAGATTTTATATTAACATTATCTTTTTTGTACAGAATATCTCAGAATATTTGGGACAATGTTCGTATATAATTAGATTCGTTAACTATTACAAAAACTGTAAAAAAGGACTTTTCAACTTAATTTAGTGCTGTATCTGTACACGAGCATTGTTTTAAATATTCTTGGATACCCTCTGGATACTGTTCTGTTATGAAATAATGTTCTTTATTTAAATTTCACTTTTCTATAGTAAATTGAATTACATATTTGTAGTGACTTGTACAATCATGCAAAAAAATGGCGCTGGACTTCATACTGCGAGTTCGTGTTATTGGGATAATGCTACCGATGGCAGCTGCACGGTGCGCTGGGAAAATAAAACTATGTATTGCATTGTATCTGTTTTTGGACTGGCCTTGTAAATTTATCTATCTACGAAACACAAAATTATCCGCTTGAAAAAATTCAGTAATTTGACAATTATAAGATACATAGTAAATACCATTTTCACAAATAAATTTTCTTTAAAATGATTTGACAAAACTTAATATTTTTGCACAAACTGCAGAAATTAGATAGAAAAGCACAAATGATTGTGCTGCTTAAAAGTAGTTATGCAATGCAATGATTAATATATGATATAAATAAAATCAGACATGTACACAAGGAGAAATTGTGCTAAAATATATTGAACTTTCTTTACTTTTACAAAAAATAATTTTTTCTATCTACATTGTAGTTTCTACAAAAAATAAATGCAAGAAAAAATTTATTCTTAAATTATTGCACAAGACAATTGTGCACGTTATGTAAAATAAGATATCTAGATTAGCAAATAATTTAAAATATATACAAAACGTTTTGAAAGCTTGTATAATAAACTTGTGAAAAATATTTTTTCCACGACATTCAAATGTTAAATGAAGGACGGACATAACGTTACTTATCACAAATTCTTGATTTATTTAATAACAAAGTAATTTTTATTTGATTATACATATAGTTATTTAATCATTTGCGAGGTATCTTAAAGTACTGTATCCAATGATATGAGAAGATGGAAGAAATCGAGATAAATAAAAAAGTTCTATATCTTTTTCGCAATAATAAAGTCAAATGAATGTTAGCGCATGGAGATAGGAGAGAAGCGCTCGAGCTACAGCACGGCTCACTGCTCAGTGTATCAAGCATTGGCTGACAACGCGCGGTGAGAGGAAGAACAAGTTGTTGCCGTGTTTACATCGCCACTCCTCCCTTTCGACGACAATCAATGCTCTTGATTCATTAATCTAACTTTAATAATTCGATAATTATTGCAAAATGGCAGACTTTGTTTATCTCGATTCTTCCTCATGAAAATTGAATACAGTGTTTTGAGACACCCTATAAAATAAACAAAATGTATAATAAACATATGATATTAATGTATAGCATTTTGTATATTAAATTGTCTTTAATTTAAATATATTTAAATTAAATTTATTTAAATAAATTTATTTAAATATGAATAAGCAATTAGAATTAATAAGTATTGTTAAATTAGATATTATTTGCAATAATTATGTCATTAGAATGGAAATAAAATAAAAGCATTGATTTTGCCGTCAAAATAGAATAAATAGCCGTTATAATAAATTGCCGTCAAAATAGAATCTGAGGTAATCTCAGACTCTGAGGTAAACTTTCAACGTCACTTAATACAATATTATCATTTAGAAGAATTAGATTGTAATTTAATTTACTTCCCAATTCATCATCGAAATATATATGTTCGGTCGAATATTGGCTGCCTTGCATATTCTATAACAAAGTTCGAATAAACAATTTATATTAATAAAAAACACTTGTTTGTAAAAATTAAAAATAGAATAGTAATAACAGATTTCAGATTCAATTCTCATTTCATTATGACTTGCGTATAAAATTCAAACTTATCTCTATTTACCTTTTTATGTATAATCTTTGGAGAATACATTGCCAAATTATTATTGCCATATTATATATCAGTCTTGCAGGTAGAGAACGCCTTCTTGGTGAGTCTTTCATTAAAGTAGTACGTACATACTTCAATATGTTTTTAGTATTGTGTCCCATTCGTGATAAGCAAATTTCTTTTTCTTTTCTCCATAATACTTTGATTCATAAAAGCTTTTGGCGTCAGAATGCAAAACCTGAGGTTGCATTATTGCGACAATAATGAGCTTGTAGCTTTTGGACCTGATATATGAAATCATAAATTCAATTACTAGATTTTAAAATACAACAAAAATGAAAAAAAAATTAAACGAATTTAAATTTAATATATTATGCATTTGACACATTTTTGTCGATTGTTAAAAGATTATCGAATAAGATTATCAACATTTTGATATTTCTATGCCAGCGTTCGCCCACAGCGCTTTCAGCATCAGTCTATCTTTATTATTCCTAAAATATAGGACAATGATAGGCTAATGCTGAAAGTACCTTAACGTTACTTGTATTAAGTTTGAACAATAACTATTTAAATTCATAAGGTAATCATTCAAGTGTCTATAAAACACACAATTAAAGACCTCGATTATAAAACTAAATACAAAGGATTGCAACTGTCCTATCGGGTTTCCAAAGATTAAAAAAAAATAAATTATTTTATCTGCATTTATATGAAGTAGCTTTTCGTTAGTACTACTATAAATTTTAATTAAAATTAATTACGAGTAAACAGTCGTAATAATTTTTTATGAGTAGAAAATTAAAATTTGAACTGCGCGAAGTTTTTCCGTAATGACAAATAGTAACAATAGTAATAATATAAAATTTTTTTTACATGATAATTAGCCAATATAAAAGATACATATATTGGCTATGGATATATGAATAATGTATAAAAGAAACAAATAACGTTAATATTAGGTGCTTGCATGTATTTTGATCAGTGACATCTATTGGTGAAAACAATCTAACCTAACTGTTCGATGGTTTTTGTATTTCTACCGATAATGCTTGAACTAATCATGGAACGCTCAAAATTGCATTTTCGACATTCATTACTCTTGTTGTTTGATTTGAAGAAATCTGCTGCCGAAGCCCATCAAATACTTTTAGAAACTTATGGTGATGCTGCTCCGTCATATCCCAATTGTCGGTTTTGGTTTCAACGATTTAAAAGTGGTGATTTTGATGTCAATGACAAAGAACGGCCTGGAGGACCAAAGAGTCCGAAGACAATAAATTGCAAGACTTATTGGACGAAAACTCTCAAAGAACTTTCAGACAGCTTAGCATTTGATGAATCAACTGTTTCCAGACGTTTACATGTAAGTATGGGAAAGATCAGGAAATATACCACGGGTAATACTCGGGCCGTTTTTTCTAATCGTTCATTTTAGACAAAAGAAGAGTTTTCTGTGGCGTATTGTTATTGGCGATGAAAAGTGGATCTACTACGACAATCCCAAGCGCAAAAAGTCATGGGTTAGTCCAGGAGAGCCATCCACATCGACACCAAAGCGGAATATTCTTGGCCATAAAGTCTTGCTGTGAATATGGTGGGATCAGTAAGGTGTAGTGTATTACGAGCTATCGAATGAAACTGTTACTGCAGATGTCTACCGACGTCAATTGAACAAATTAAACGACGTATTGTTGCAAAAAAGACCAGCAATAGCGAGTAACAGACGCAAAGTCATTCTCTTGCATGACAACGCTCGGCCACACGTTGCAAGAGTTGTGAAGGATACACTGTTGCAGCTCGAATGGGAAGTTCTGCCGCACCCAGCGTACTCACCAGACATAGCGCCTTCTAATTACCACTTGTTCAGATCGATGCAACATGGCTTGGCTGGCACACGGTTTCGAAATGCTGAAGAAGTGCGAAAATGGATCGATGATTGGATCGTTGCCAAACCAACATCATTCTTTCGACACGGTATCGCCATGTTGCCAGAAAGATGGGAAAAAGTTGTAGAAAATGATGGAAAATATTTTGATTTTAATTGTACCAATTTTTTTATTTTAATATTGTACCAATTTTTCTCAATAAATACCTTTTTAAAGTGAAAAAATGATCAGAATACATGCAAGCACCTAATATTTATTTGTTAATGATATTTTTCCTGCATATGTGAAATTCTGAATATCTAAAAAATTATTATTAAAAGTTCCTTTATTAAATAATTAATACTATTTGATGATAGGTAAATATTTGTTAAGTTTTACTGATAAGAACATTTAACTGACGGATGACAAAGAATCTTGTGCAACTGCATGGTATTCTCGCAATAATTTAAGACTGCTGGAAAGCTGAATTCTTAGACGGTAATTCTGAAACTAGTCAGCTTTTTACGGAATCTCCGTGCGTAACGAAGTGTTCTGATATCGCGTTCCGAATTTGCGCCTTGGCACGCCTTTTTTCGTTGGGTAAGTTCACTGAGAGTAC